>WNWK01024830.1:15000-29226 GCA_009830355.1 Cherax destructor
AGGTAGATACCAGCACTGTTCTTGGAAGCAAGATTATTAAAGGTAGATACCAATACTGTTCTTGGAAGCAAGGTCATTAAAGGTAGATACCAATACTGTTCTTGGAAGCAAGGTCATTAAAGGTAGATACCAGCACTGTTCTTGGAAGCAAGGTCATTAAAGGTAGATACCAATACTGTTCTTGGAAGCAAGGTTATTAAAGGTAGATACCAATACTGTTCTTGGAAGCAAGGTCATTAAAGGTAGATACCAATACTGTTCTTGGAAGCAAGGTCATTAAAGGTAGATACCAGCACTGTTCTTGGAAGCAAGGTCATTAAAGGTAGATACCAGCACTGTTCTTGGAAGCAAGATTATTAAAGGTAGATACCAATACTGGTCTTGGAAGCAAGGTCATTAAAGGTAGATACCAATACTGTTCTTGGAAGCAAGGTCATTAAAGGTAGATACCAGCACTGTTCTTGGAAGCAAGGTCATTAAAGGTAGATACCAATACTGTTCTTGGAAGCAAGGTTATTAAAGGTAGATACCAGCACTGTTCTTGGAAGCAAGGTCATGAAAGGTAGATACCAGCACTGTTCTTGGAAGCAAGGTCATGAAAGGTAGATACCAGCACTGTTCTTGGAAGCAAGGTCATGAAAGGTAGATACCAGCACTGTTCTTGGAAGCAAGGTCATGAAAGGTAGATACCAGCACTGTTCTTGGAAGCAAGGTCATGAAAGGTAGATACCAGCACTGTTCTTGGAAGCAAGGTCATGAAAGGTAGATACCAGCACTGTTCTTGGAAGCAAGGTCATGAAATGTAGATACCAGCACTGCTCTACATGTTATACACTGCTGGTTTCTAAGTCAACTCTACTCCATCATCAACTCTCCAAAAAAAAAAAAAAAAAAAAAAAAAATATTAACACATGCTACAACAATACAAGTTAAAGAATTTTTGTTATGACGATAACGGTAGTGAGCGTTGGTTATTACACGGTGAAAACTTGTGTTTAACTATGTGTCTAGCTACATGATGTTGACTCCAAGGATCACACTGTTAATGAGCTCATCTGTCTTATTATGTTGCTTCAGAGTTCATGTGTGGCGATAAGTGTTGGCTTAACAAGTGACTTGTTTGTGCTGATAGATGTGGCCAAGTGTTCACAGACGTGGACCCTCAGTTGACACTTAGACCAGTATACACCATTACTGTTATCACTGTGACTCTCACGAATGTTGTAGTTAAGCTGGTCAGTGTTGAGTTACGATACCTGAAGTTCTAACACTCTTATTACTGTGGCTACCCGGAGGGTGTTCCGGAGGTCAGCGCCCCCGCGGACCGCTCTACGACCAGGCCTCACGGTGGAGCGCGGCCTAATCAACCAGATTGTTACTACTGGCCGCACGCAATCCAATGTACGAACAGTGGTCTGTTTGTAATATTCCTTATGTATTATGCGAGGCTGTTGAAGTCATGGGCCCCTGACACTTAAGTGTTATCTGTGTGTACTCAGGGCACCCTTGCTTTTCATTAGGAGGGTATGTTGCATCGCCTGCCAAGTCTTTTGTTTTCATGGGGAATGATTTCTGTGTGCAGATTTGGGACCAGTCCCTCTAGAATTTTCCAGGTGTAAATTACGATGTACCTTTCTCGCCTGCATTCCAGGGAGTACAGGTCAAGGGACTTCAAAGGCTCCCAGCAAATGAGATGCTTGACTGATGTTGTACCTACAGTGAAGGTCCTCTGTACATTTTCCAGGTCTGTAGTGTGGTGGAATGTAGTGTGTAGTGTAGTATGATGTATAGTGGCTTAGCGGAGTGTAGTGTAGTATGGTGTAGCGGAGTGTAGTGTTGTATGGTGTAGCAGTGTGTAATGTAGTATGGTGTAGCGGAGTGTAGTGTAGTATGGTGTAGCGGAGTGTAGTGTTGTATGGTGTAGCAGTGTAATGTAGTATGGTGTAGCAGAGTGTAGTGTAGTATGGTGTAGCGGAGTGTAGTGTAGTATGGTGTAGCGGAGTGTAGTGTTGTATGGTGTAGCAGAGTGTAATGTAGTATGGTGTAGCAGAGTGTAGTGTAGTATGGTGTAGCGGAGTGTAGTGTAGTATGGTGTAGCGGAGTGTAGTGTAGTATGGTGTAGCGGAGTGTAGTTAGTATGGTGTAGCGGAGTGTAATGTAGATGGTGTAGAGTGTAGTGTAGTATGGTGTAGCGGAGTGTAGTGTAGTATGGTGTAGCGGAGTGTAGTGTAGTATGGTGTAGCGGAGTGTAGTGTAGTATGGTGTAGCGGAGTGTAGTGTAGTATGGTGTAGCGGAGTGTAGTGTAGTATGGTAGCTGAGTGTAGTGTAGTATGGTGTAGCGGAGTGTAGTGTAGTATGGTGTAGCGGAGTGTAGTGTAGTATGGTGTAGCGGAGTGTAGTGTAGTATGGTGTAGCGGAGTGTAGTGTAGTATGGTGTAGCGGAGTGTAGTGTAGTATGGTGTAGCGGAGTGTAGTGTAGTATGGTGTAGCGGAGTGTAGTGTAGTAGGGTGTAGCGGAGTGTAGTGTAGTATGGTGTAGCGGAGTGTAGTGTAGTAGGTGTAGCGGAGGTAGTGTAGTAGGTGTAGCGGAGTGTAGTGTAGTACGGTGTAGCGGAGTGTAGTGTAGTACGGTGTAGCGGAGTGTAGTGTAGTACGGTGTGCGGGTAGGTCGGAGTGTAGTGTAGTACGGTGTAGCGAGTGTAGTGTAACGGTGTGCGAGTGTAGTGAGTACGGTGTAGCGGAGTGTAGTGTAGTACGGTGTAGCGGAGTGTAGTGATCGGTGTAGCGGAGTGTAGTGTAGTACGGTGTAGCGGAGTGTAGTGTAGTACGGTGTAGCGGAGTGTAGTGTAGTACGGTGTAGCGGAGTGTAGTGTAGTACGGTGTAGCGGAGTGTAGTGTAGTACGGTGTAGCGGAGTGTAGTGTAGTACGGTGTAGCGGAGTGTAGTGTAGTACGGTGTAGCGGAGTGTAGTGTATGGTGTAGCAGTGTATGGTGTGTAGTGTAGTGGGTCCAGGATGGTTTGTATGCTTGACAACCGGAAGTGGTGCTTGTCATGGCCTGGCACTAACACCACACTATGTAGGCCCTTATGTACACACACACACACACACACACACACACACACACACACACACACACACACCTTTCTTCGTAGGGGGTTGTCCTACGAAGAAAGGTTAAGGGAAATCGGCCTGACGACACTAAGAGGACAGGCGGGTTAGGGGAGACATGATAACGACATATAAAATACTGTGAGGAATAGATAAGGTGGACAGAGACAAGATGTTCCAGAGAGGGGACACAGAAACAAGGGGTCACAGTTGGAAGTTAGACTCCTATGATTCAAAGGGATGTTAGGAAGTATTTCTTCAGTCATAGAGTTGTCAGGAAGTGGAATAGCCTAGAAATGGACGTAGTGGAGGCAGGAACCATACATAGTTTTAAGACGAGGTTTGATAAAGCTCATGGAGCAGGGGGAGAGATGACCTAGTAGCAATCAGTGAAGAGGCGGGGCCAAGAGCTATGACTCGACCCCTACAACCACAAATAGGTGAGTACACACACACGCGCGCGCGCGTCGACAAGTGCCTTTGACTATTAGTAAGTACTAAGCTGGTAGGTGAATTTGACCTGCCTCGCATGAGCCAGTAGGCTTTCTGTAGTGCTCCTTCTTCCCTATGTTCTTAATACTGCTACTACATACGCGCACACGCACTCGCGCGCGCTCTAATATTTAATTATTTAGAAGTGGGATTGTCGAGGAAAATAAAAGACAAAATATTATAAGAGATGAGACAATGAAGGAGAGAGAGAGAGAGAGAGAGAGAATAATGATGTTAGCTGCGACGCGGAGACTAAGACAACGCAGGTGATGACGGTAATACTTAATATAAACAACTGAGAAACACAGGTTTGAAGAGGATGTGCAAGAAATATAGAGCATAAGGGAGAGGTGAGTGAGGAAAGGAAGGAGAAGATATGAGAACAAGGATGTATGGGGACGAGGGGGAAGCTGAAAAAGAGGTTTTCCAAAAATGACAGAACAGAGGAGGTTAAAATAGAAGCGAAACTGTTTGGTACATAAATAGACAAGTGTGAGGAAGATTAAGACACATGTGTAACAGTTTGGTATTTTTATTGATGAAACGTTTCGCCCACACAGTAGGCTTCTTCAGTCAGAAACAGAGGCAGCAGTTGTAATAAGAACATAAGAAAGAAGGAACACTGCAGCAGGCCTACTGGCCCATGCGAGGCAGGTCCAAATCTCCAACGGCTTAAGCCAATGCCCCGACCCAGCCAGGTCAGGTTACATTCACTTAAGGAAGGAACACTGCATCTGACCTAGCACAAGCTAGTCAGGACCAACTCACACCCAACCGCACCCACTCATCTGACCTAGTAGCACAAACTAGTCAGGACCAACTCACACCCACCCGCACCCACTCATATATTTATCTAGCCTATTTTTAAAACTACACAACGTTTTAGCCTCTATAACTGTACTCGGGAGTTTGTTCCACTCATCGACAACTCTATTACCAAACCAATGCTTTCCTATATCCTTCCTGAATCTGAATTTACCCAACTTAAAGCCATTGCTGCGAGTCCTGTCAATACTAGATATTTTTAGCACGCTATTTACATCACCTTTATTTATTCCTGTTTTCCATGTATACACCTCAATCATATCCCCCCTAATTCTACGCCTTTCTAGAGAGTGCAGATTCAGGGCCCTCAGTCTATCCTCATAGGGAAGATTTCTGATACATGGAATCAACTTAGTCATCCTCCTTTGTACGTTTTCCAGAGCATTTATATCCATTCTGTAATACGGTGACCAAAACTGTGCAGCATAATCTAGATGAGGCCTAACCAAGGATATATAGAGTTGAAGAACAACCTGAGGACTCCTATTATTTATGCTTCTTGATATGAAGCCAAGGATTTTGTTAGCTTTATTGCGAACACTAATGCACTGCTGTCTTGGTTTTAGATTACTGCTAACCAGAACTCCTAAATCCTTTTCGCAATCAGTAGTATTAAGATCTACATTATTTAGTTTATATGTGGCATGGTTATTGTCCTGTCCAATATTTAGAACTTTGCATTTATCTATATTAAACTGCATCTGCCACTTCTCCGACCACTGCATCAGTCTATTCAAATCTTCCTGGAGTGCTCTAATGTCCTCATTTGAATGAATTGGACGGCCTATTTTGGTGTCATCGGCAAACTTGCTTATGTTGCTATTTATTCCCTCATCTATGTCGTTTATGTAGATTGTGAACAACAAGGGGCCCAATACCGACCCCTGTGGAACACCGCTTGTGACACTTCCCCACTCTGATTTCTCCCCATTTATGCAAACTCTCTGCTGCCTATTTGTCAACCATACCTCTATCCAGGAAAAAACTTCTCATATTCCGTGTGCCTTAATTTTCCTCAAAATTTGAGGTGGTGAGTCCCTCAGCCTGGAGAAGAGTTGAGCTCCATGGAGCTCATCTCTTCTCCAGGATAAATTCTAATTACAACGTCACGGTAAAACTAAGAAAGTAAAAACGAGCGCAGGATACTAGACCAAACTCAAAACTGCTCAATAGAGCGGAAATCTAAGGTAAGAGATTGGATGGTAATGATGTCAGAGGATGTCACATCCATGAAGAACATGAACGTTCTCTCACAAGCGAGGCAAGTGTAGCAATATTACTGAGTGTTCACGAGGAGAGAAGCCAGTGATAGTGGTGATTCTCAGGGCACTAGTACTCTCACTTCCATTATTGCTGTGTACGACCGTCGCTGTCATGGTGTGAGCATGGTGCAGCCAACACCACGGTGTGAGCATGGTGCAGCCAACACCACGTGTGAGCATGGTGCAGCCAACACCACGGTGTGAGCATGGTGCAGCCAACACCACGGTGTGAGCATGGTGCAGCCAACACCACGGTGTGAGCATGGTGCAGCCAACACCACGGTGTGAGCACGGTGCAGCCAACACCACGGTGTGAGCATGGTGCAGCCAACACCACGGTGTGAGCATCGGTGCAGCCAACACCACGGTGTGAGCATGTGGTGCAGCCAACACCACGGTGTGAGCATGGTGCAGCCAACACCACGGTGTGAGCATGGTGCAGCCAACACCACGGTGTGAGCATGGTGCAGCCAACACCACGGTGTGAGCACGGTGTGAGCATGGTGCAGCCAACACCACGGTGTGAGCATGGTGCAGCCAACACCACGGTGTGAGCACGGTGTGAGCATGGTGCAGCCAACACCACGGTGTGAGCACGGTGTGAGCATGGTGCAGCCAACACCACGGTGTGAGCACGGTGTGAGCATGGTGCAGCCAACACCACGGTGTGAGCACGGTGTGAGCATGGTGCAGCCAACACCACGGTGTGAGCACGGTGTGAGCATGGTGCAGCCAACACCACGGTGTGAGCATGGTGTGAGAAAGGAATAGAGAGAGAGATGCAGACATAGAGAGAGATGAGGTTGTGATGCTGGTGGCAGACAGATGAAGCGATCCGCGCAGTGTTGTCGACCTACGCAGGTGCGCTCACCTCAGCACCTGTGCCCTTCTGTGTCCTCGCACACGCACGCACGCACGCACACGCGCGCTCGGGGCACGAAACCAGGATGTGCAGGTGGTCACCTCACCAGCTGGCACGATAACAGTGACAGACACGTGATTGTAGTGACCCTTCACTGTATCACTGGTTCACTATATCAGTTATACAGTGATGGTTCACTGTATCAGTGATAGTCATGGTTCACTGTATCAGTGATAGCATGGTCACTGTATCAGTGATAGTCAGGTTCACCCTTTTCCAGTGAGTCAGTGAGTTCACGTGATCAGTGATAGTCATGGTTCACTGTATCAGTGATAGTCATGGTTCACTGTATCAGTGATAGTCATGGTTCACTGTATCAGTGATAGTCATGGTTCACTGTATCAGTGATAGTCATGGTTCACTGTATCAGTGATAGTCATGGTTCACTGTATCAGTGATAGTCATGGTTCACTGTATCAGTGATAGTCATGGTTCACTGTATCAGTGATAGTCATGGTTCACTGTATCAGTGATAGTCATGGTTCACTGTATCAGTGATAGTCATGGTTCACTGTATCAGTGATAGTCATGGTTCACTGTATCAGTGATAGTCATGGTTCACTGTATCAGTGATAGTCATGGTTCACTGTATCAGTGATAGTCATGGTTCACTGTATCAGTGATAGTCATGGTTCACTGTATCAGTGATAGTCATGGTTCACTGTATCAGTGATAGTCATGGTTCACTGTATCAGTGATAGTCATGGTTCACTGTATCAGTGATAGTCATGGTTCACTGTATCAGTGCTGTAATAAATTACTACTGTATAAACACTACAGTACTGACAGACTTCCGACCAACGATAGATTTTGTAAACTCACTTTGCGAAATTTGTAAACGCACGAGATGATCTTGTAAACACGCTTTTAAATTTGTAAATACTAGTCTCTCTCTCAATAGCAGACAAGAATGTTTGCTGCCCTAGTTTGTGAGATTCAGTATATATTTTGTCGTAGCTAGTGACGTTGCTCGTAGCTTCTACCTTTTTTTCTTACCTATATTGCCCGTGGGACTTAAGGGACCTCGGGGTGGCTCATGAGCACCTCATTAGGACCGTTATAATAAGTACAGTGTTCACGGACGGGTGGGTTCATGAGCACTCGCCGTAATTCCGCAGCGGCAGCATCTGGCATCAGTATACTGATGCTTCTTACTTTCTCTGCTGTCGTCCCCACACAAGCGCCTGTCTCTCTCTAGATTGTAACTTGAAGCTACATTTTAGTCTTCTAGCAGAAGACTCTTCAGACTGGTCAGTTTGTTCGCCAATTGACTGATTGTTCTTAAATAACCCGCTTGACCGACAACCATTCGTTCTGCTCCCGCAGAAATGAACCTCTTGATTCCTGAACGATAAAAAATTGTTTGAAAACATTGCTCTTGTTAACTGGATATATTAAGAGTGTAAGCAGCAGAGGCAGAGATGTGTGTGTCGTGATGATCAGTGTCTGGATGGTCGTGTATACATCAGTGTAACATGGGTGGTCGTGTATACAACAGTGTAACATGGATGGTCGTGTATACAACAGTGTAACATGAGTCGGTGATGCTCACAGCTGGTAACTGTGACGTATAGCATACAAGAATCATAACAAGGGGGCGCTCAGTGATCTGAGCGCCCCAGGAAACTTAAAAAGCCAATCTATTTTTTTAAGAGAGAGGTTTGTTATAAGGCTGGTGTCAAATTGTGTGAGGACTTGGCTACAAAGATAAGGTAGAGATATATAGTTTGTCAGGAAACAGGACAAGTATTTCCTGACGCGGGTCTTAGCTGATGACCCACATCTGGAGCTTTTGGTCATCTGACCAAGGACTTCTGCTGGCTCACCAGTTCACCTCTTTAAAAATCATGGTTATGATTAAAACCATTGTATTCATTATACAGATAAGGTGAGAGAGCTGCATCTTAGATTACTAGAAGGTAGAGAGCAAGACGAGTTGTGATCTAGTCTTATAATCTAGCGTGCACACGCGTGCACACGCGTGCACATGCAGTGTGCAGTGAACACAGTGTGAGAGCAGTGAACACAGTGTGAGAGCAGTGAACACAGTGTGAGAGCAGTGAACACAGTGTGAGAGCAGTGAACACAGTGTGAGAGCAGTGAACACAGTGTGAGAGCAGTGAACACAGTGTGAGAGCAGTGAACACAGTGTGAGAGCAGTGAACACAGTGTAGAGCAGTGAACACAGTGTGAGAGCAGTGAACACAGTGTGAGAGCAGTGAACACAGTGTGAGAGCAGTGAACACAGTGTGAGAGCAGTGAACACAGTGTGAGAGCAGTGAACACAGTGTGAGAGCAGTGAACACAGTGTGAGAGCAGTGCACAGTGTGAAGCAGTGAACAGTGTGAGAGCAGTGAACACTGTGTGAGAGCAGTGAACACTGTGTGAGAGCAGTGAACACTGTGTGAGAGCAGTGAACACTGTGTGAGAGCAGTGAACACTGTGTGAGAGCAGTGAACACTGTGTGAGAGCAGTGAACACTGTGTGAGAGCAGTGAACACAGTGTAGAGCAGTGAACACAGTGTGAGAGCAGTGAACACAGTGTGAGGCAGTGAACACACACAGTGTGAGGCAGTGAACACACACAGTGTGAGCAGTGAACACACACAGTGTAGAGCAGTGAACACCCCAGTGTGAGAGCAGTGAACACTGTGAGCAGTAACAGTGTGAGAGCAGTGAACACAGTGTGAGAGCAGTGAACACAGTGTGAGGCAGTGAACACAGTGTGAGAGCAGTGAACACAGTGTGGAGCAGTGAACACAGTGTGAGGCAGTGAACACAGTGTGAGCAGTGAACACAGTGTGAGAGCAGTGAACACAGTGTGAGGCAGTGAACACAGTGTGAGAGCAGTGAACACAGTGTGAGAGCAGTGAACACAGTGTGAGAGCAGTGAACACAGTGTGAGAGCAGTGAACACAGTGTGAGAGCAGTGAACACAGTGTGAGAGCAGTGAACACAGTGTGAGAGCAGTGAACACTGTGTGAGAGCAGTGAACACAGTGTAGAGCAGTGAACACAGTGTGAGAGCAGTGAACACAGTGTGAGAGCAGTGAAACACAGTGTGAGAGCAGTGAACACACAGTGTGAGAGCAGTGAACACACAAGTGTGAGGCAGTGAACACACACAGTGTGAGCAGTGACACACACAGTGTGAGAGCAGTGAACACACACAGTGTGAGAGCAGTGAACACACACAGTGTGAGAGCAGTGAACACACACAGTGTGAGCAGTGAACACACACAGTGTGAGAGCAGTGAACACACACAGTGTGAGAGCAGTGAACACACACAGTGTGAGAGCAGTGAACACACACAGTGTGAGGCAGTGAACACACACAGTGTGAGAGCAGTGAAACACACAGTGTGAGAGCAGTGAACACACACAGTGTGAGAGCAGTGAACACACACAGTGTGAGAGCAGTGAACACACACAGTGTGAGAGCAGTGAACACACAGTGTGAGAGCAGTGAACACACACAGTGTGAGAGCAGTGAACACACACAGTGTGAGAGCAGTGAACACACACAGTGTGAGAGCAGTGAACACACACAGTGTGAGAGCAGTGAACACACACAGTGTGAGAGCAGTGAACACACACAGTGTGAGAGCAGTGAACACACACAGTGTGAGAGCAGTGAACACACACAGTGTGAGGCAGTGAACACACACAGTGTGAGAGCAGTGAACACTGTACAGTGAACACTGTGAGAGCAGTGAACACACACAGTGTGAGAGCAGTGAACACACACAGTGTGAGAGCAGTGAACACAGTGTGAGAGCAGTGAACACACAGTGTGAGAGCAGTGAACACACACAGTGTGAGAGCAGTGAACACACACAGTGTGAGAGCAGTGAACACACACAGTGTGGGGCAGTGAACACACACAGTGTGAAGCAGTGAACACACACAGTGTGAGAGCAGTGAACACACAGTGTGAGAGCAGTGAACACACACAGTGTGAGAGCAGTGAACACACACAGTGTGAGAGCAGTGAACACACACAGTGTGAGAGCAGTGAACACACACAGTGTGAGAGCAGTGAACACACACAGTGTGAGAGCAGTGAACACACAGTGTGAGAGCATTGAACACACACACACAGTATTTGCAAGTGATGCAGAGGACTGTTGTTAACATTATAGTGAGGTAGAGCTACTATAAACATTATAGTGAGGTAGAGCTACTATAAACATTATAGTGAGGTAGAGCTACTATAAACATTATAGTGAGGTAGAGCTACTATAAACATTATAGTGAGGTAGAGCTACTATAAACATTATAGTGAGGTAGAGCTACTATAAACATTATAGTGAGGTAGAGCTACTATAAACATTATAGTGAGGTAGAGCTACTATAAACATTATAGTGAGGTAGAGCTACTATAAACATGAATACGATCGTTGATATTAGAGGACAGAAGAGCAGCGAGCAACACAAGGTGCGAGTGAGGGAGCAGCCCAGGAGCTACTACTCAACGATGCAATCAAGAGACGTCATTCAGAGAGGTACGGTAAGCTTATATGATGCATGGCCCGCAGTGGGAAGGGGGGCGGGCGAAACGTCATGGATTTACTGTGTGTGTTTCCGAAGACACACTTGTGGTTCCTCCATGAAGCGAACACACACACACACACACACACACACACAGTATGTTCCAGAGAGGGGACACAGAAACAAGGGGTCACAGTTGTAAGTTGAAGACTCAGATGAGTCAAAGAGATGTTAGGAAGTATTTCTTCAGTCACAGAGTTGTCAGGAAGTGGAATAGTCTAGCAAGTGATGTAGTGGAGGCAGGAACCATACATAGCTTTAAGACGATGTATGATAAAGCTCATGGAGCAGGGAGAGAGAGGACCTAGTAGCGATCAGTGAAGAGGCGGGGCCAGGAGCTATGAATCGACCCCTGTAACCACAAGTAGGTGAGTACACACACACACTCGCTTAACACTGCCTCGCCCTCACCTCACCTGGTGGTGACACGTCACGCTAGATATATATAGCTGGGGAATGTGTTGTAAGTGCTGGAAAATGTGTTGTAAGTGCTGGAAAATGTGTTGTAAGTGCTGGAAAATGTATTGTAAGTGCTGGAAAATGTATTGTAAGTGCTGGAAAATGTATTGTAAGTGCTGGAAAATGTATTGTAAGTGCTGGAAAATGTGTTGTAAGTGTTGGGATTGTGTTGCAAGTGCTGGGAGGGGAGTGTTGTGTGGGTGCTTGGTGGGGTGCAAGTGTACGAGGGGTCAGCAGTAAGCAGGTCGTAGTGCGTTCCTACTGCTTCCACCCCCATGGATGCTCACCCTCCAGTGCCTCCTGCTGCTGCTGCTGCTGCTGCTGCTGCTGCTGCTGCTGCTGCTGCTGCTGCTCTGCTGCTGCTCTGCTGCTGCTGCTGCTGCGCGCTGCTGCTGCTGCTGCTGCTGCTGCTGCTGCGCTGCTGCTGCTTTCTGCTGCTGCTGCTGCCGCTGCTGCGCGCTTGCTGCCGCCGCGCTGCTGCTGCTGCGCTGCTGCTGCTGCTGCTGCTGCTGCTGCTGCCTGCTGCTGCGCTGCTGCTGCTGCTGCTGCTGCTGCTGCTGCTGCTGCCGCTGCTGCTGCGCGCTCGCTGCTGCTGCTGCTGCGCGCTGCTGCTGCTGCTGCTGCTGCTGCCTGCCGCTGCTGCTGCGCTGCTGCCTGCGCGCTGCTGCTGCTGCTGCTGCTGCGCCGCGCTGCTGCCGCTGCTGCGCTGCTGCTGCGCTGCTGCTGCTGCGCGCTGCTGCGCTGCTGCTGCTGCTGCGCTGCGTGCTGCTGCTGCTGCTGCTGCTGCTGCTGCTGCGCTGCTGCTGCTGCTGCTGCTGCTGCTGCCGCTGCTGCTGCTGCTGCGCTGCTGCTGCTGCTGCTGCTGCTGCTGCTGCTGCTGCCGCTGCTGCTGCTGCTGCTGCTGCTGCTGCTGCTTGCTGCGCTGCTGCTGCGCTGCTGCTGCTGCTGCTCGCTGCTGCTGCTGCTGCGCTGCTGCTGCTTGCTGCTGCTGCTGCTGCTGCTGCTCTGCTGCTTGCTGCTGCGCTGCTGCTGCTGCTGCTGCTGCTGCTGCTGCTGCTTGCTGCTGCTGCTGCTGCTGCTGCTGCTCTGCTGCTGCTGCTGCTGCTGCTGCTGCTGCTTGCTGCTGCTGCTGCTGCTGCGCTGCTGCTGCTGCTGCTGCTGCTGCTGCTGCTGCTGCTGCTGCTGCTGCTGCTGCTGCCTGCCTGCTGCTGCTGCTGCTGCTGCCTGCTGCTGCTGCGCTGCGCTGCTGCTGCCGCTGCTGCTGCTGCTGCTGCTGCTGCTGCTGCGCCGCTGCTGCTGCTGCTGCTGCCTGCTGCTGCTGCTGCTGCTGCTGCGCTGCCGCTGCCGCTGCTGCCGCCGCTGCTGCGCTGCCGCTGCTGCTGCTCGCTGCTGCGCTGCCGCCTGCTGCTCGCTCGCTGCTGCTTTCCGCTGCGCTGCTGCTGCTGCTGCTGCTGCTGCTGCTGCCTGCTTGCTGCTGCTGCGCTGCGCTGCTGCTGCTGCTGCTGCTGCTGCTGCTGCCTCTGCTGCTCTGCTGCTGCTGCTGCTCTGCTGCTGCTGCTGCTCTTGCCTGCTCTTCTGCTCTGCTGCTCCGCTGCTGCTCTGCTGTCCGCTCTGCTGCTGCTGCTGCTGCTGTCTCTGCTGCTTCTGCTCTGCTTCTCTGCTCTCTGTCTGCTTCTTTGCTCTGCTCTCTTCTGCTTCCGCTCTGCTTCTTGCTGCTGCTGCTGCTTCTTCTGCTACTGCTGCTGCTGCTCTGCTGCTCCTGCTGCTGCTGTTCTTCTTCTTCTTCTTCCTTTCCTGTGTCTGCTGCCGCTGCCTCCTCTTCCTCCTCTCTGCTGCCTGCCTCCTTTTTCCTCTCTTTGCTTCTTGACTCATCTTGCTTCTGTTGTTGCTTTCCTTTTTTTCCCCTTTGTTACTGCTGCTGCTGCTGCTGTTTCTCATACTTTGACTCATCCTACTGCTGTCCCTTGATCTACCCAGCTGCTGCTGTTGCTGCTCCTTGACCCACTCATCTGTCACTCCAACGCAGAGCTGTGGTGGGAACACTTATAGTGTATCGGTGCGACGTGGGTGTCCTGCTGTGGGACTGTGATCCTGCTGTGGAGTCCCGTGGGCTGCTGGGGAGTAACAATAATGATTGGTACTCTGGTCCGCTCTGCGGTAGTACTCCCAAGTACACTGTTGGTCTACACTAACCTATCTTGTGAACTCAGTACACCAGAATGTCTACTACATAACTCTCACGTTTCATCACGACTCATCAGATATATGACGCTCACAAAATGTTGCGTGTTGTAGAGCATGACGGGCAGCACAACATACTGGAGGTCAACATGCAGGCAGCACAACATACTGGAGGTCAACATGCAGGCACACAACATACTGGAGGTCAACATGCAGGCAGCACAACATCTGGAGGTCAACATGCAGGCAGCACAACATACTGGAGGTCAACATGCAGGCAGCACAACATACTGGAGGTCAACATGCAGGCAGCACAACATACTGGAGGTCAACATGCAGGCAACACTGGAGTCAACATGCAGGCAACCCTGGAGGCAACATCAGGGCACAACATCTGGGGGGCAAATGCAGGCAGCACAACATA
>WNWK01024831.1:0-29225 GCA_009830355.1 Cherax destructor
CCCCCTATTGGGTGCAGGAACCATACTTCCCATCACCACTATCCTTCAGGTCGGAACCATACTTTCCACCACCACTCATCCTTCAGAGTGCAGGAACCATACTTCCCACCACCACTCATCCTTCAGAGTGCAGGAACCATACTTCCCATCACCACTCATCCTCCAGAGTCAGGAACCATACTTTCCACCACCATCCTTCAGAGTGCGGGAACCATACTTTCCACCACCACTCATCCTTCAGATGCAGGAACCATACTCCCACCACCACTCATCCTTCAGATTGCGGGAACCATACTTCCCATCACCCTCATCCTTCAGGTGCAGGAACCATACTTCCCACCACCACTCATCCTTCAGAGTGCAGGAACCATACTTCCCACCACCACTCATCCTTCAGAGTGCAGGCATTGTACTTCCCACCACCACTCATCCTTCAGAGTGAGGCGTTGTACTTCTCATTTCCCCACCTCTTCTTCAGAGTGCCGGCATAGTACTTCCCCCCTTTCACCCCTCCTTCCCAGAGTGCCGGCATAGTACTTCCCACCTTCACCCCTCCTTCAGAGTGCCGGCATAGTACTTCCCACCTCCACCCCTCCTTCAGAGTTTAGGCACTGTTTCGACCTCCAGGACTCAAGTCCAATTAACCAGTTTCTGAATATCTTCACAAATGTTATCTTGCTCACACTTCAATAGCATGTCGTCCAAAAACCCATTTGCCTCCACTCCTTTATAACACTGCTCACACAAGTCTGCAAGGTGTCCAAGCCCCTTGACACAAACCTCATCTACCCCTTCCTTACAACTTTCCTTGGATGAATTCTACCCTGCTTTCCCTCCACTACAGATTTAAATGTCCTCTAAGTCAACCCATCTTGTTCCTCTCTAAACACCCAAAGTATCTTGGTCAGAGGCCCAAGTGATGTCACTGTCCCTAGCTGTCTGGGAATTAGCGTGGGGTGTTACTGAGCACCATGGCCTGCTGTAGTGTTTGGAATCTCGGTTAAAGTGTTGAAGGAGGTTCTACTTCTTCAGGAGGAAAATGGGAGGCTGAGGTTTGCCTAGATGGATTGGGAGGAGTGAGATGGCTGACTAGTGAGGAAAAAGGGTCCAACAGTGTGCTAAAGAGTTGCAGCCGCTTAAGTGGCAAGTGGTTCACAATTCAGGAAGAAGGAAGATAAGGAAGGTTAATAGAGAAGACCTGAAGATAGGAAATTAATTCTCTGTTCTCTAGGATGAGTGTATGTTACGATCAGGGCCTCATTTATTAACCTGTTTTGCCCCCTAGTAACAAGTTATTTAATTAAGCTTGATTGTTTCATCGTTAAAAAAATATATATATTAGGGTAATTTTTAGGGGGATTGACCCAACAAGTAAAATTTGAGAAAATTTTAAAATAAAAGAATTCATATAATTATTCAGTGTATGGTATAAAGTTATCTCTCTTTCAGTGTAATACATCATGATACACTTTATTCGAAAACAGTCTATATAAATGAGGCCCTGATCGCAAAGGGGGGCCTCTGCCCGGGATGTTGTCCGGGAAAAGGGGTTTATGATCTAAATTCTCTTAACAGTATAATCATTCTTTTTTAAACTTATTTTATAATGTCAGGATCATCTGAGGCTCAATTACTTTTCCCAGTCGTTCAAAACCATCAGATAGGGAGCTAGGTCTCAACTTTTACTTGCCCGGCTGTAAGAAAGTCTCTAAAAGGGGAAGTTCCTAACTTGTTTGTCTTCCAGCAATGATGGCTACTGATGTTTGGCTCCGCTAACCACTCACCCTAAAATAAGCAACCACGGGGTTTAAAAGTAACTATGTCTCTTTCCCCTTTTTTTTGGTATTGGCGCCCATTTTGGGGGGGAGTGAAAGGTTGACTTTGGCGAGTTCTTGGTAGGTTCCCCTATACTGTGGGAGCACTGGCGTTGTTTTGTCTCCCTCTCTGTTTTGGACTTTCCCTCGTTGTACCTGAAACCCAGGGCCCTGAGCACCCACACATGGGAGTTAGATGGTTGGTGCTGTTGTTTTCGCCGTTAGTTTTGGGACTAAGAACCTTTCAGTCATTTTGTGAGTCACTGTTGTCCTGGGAAAAAAACATATCATTCTAGTTGGTATATTGGAAGGTAAAAGTTAAGGATGACATTTGGAACAGAACCTACTCTCAAGTTCCTTAATGTTCGCTGCAGATTAATGTGGATTTCATTAATCTGTTCTGCACCCTTTTGCTGTTGGCATTTTTGGGTTCAGCTACTGTTCTGGCTGTTAATGCTGTTTTCCTCTGTTTTCTGCATATAGAAATCTTTGTGTACTATTCTTTTGTCTGTCTTGAACTTTAAAAAACTAATATGAAAGCAAAACTCATATTTGTTCAACTTTATGGAAACGTTGTGGTATGAGATAATCATCTCTGGTCCTCCAGAAGGGGAGTGTTCAGTGGAGGTGAAGAAAAACGGGAAACTTTTTTATAGAGAAAGTCAGGGTGTTTTGTTAGTCACAGGTGATATTTTCACGGGTGACATGTTAGTTTTTTGGGATATATATAAAGTCTTCAAAGGAATTTGCCTAAGGAAGTATAAAGGATGTCAAACTACTGTCATGAAGACTTAAAAGTGCTTTTGACAGGGGGTTTGGAGAAGTCACTGTTGGGTCTGACTTGTCAGAAACTTATGAGCGACATTTTTTTTCTCGTTTGCTTTCCTCATGTGGGGGCCCAGCGTTGTTTTCCTGTTTGTTACTGTCTGAGTCGTTCTACAGCAAGTTGTGTTGTGACTCAGTTATGGGGGCGTAGAAGGCCGTCTGAACCTTAGACATGCTTTAAAAACTCGGTTTTCTCGCCATTTGTCTGTGCTGCTGCATTTCTTCTGAGTATCTGCGGAACTCCTTGTCGCCTGGAAGAAGTCATTTTGGAGGTATTCTGTTCAGCAGCTGCATGAACGTAAAAGGCGACCGACATTTAGGAAGAGCCAGATGCTCTTGTACTTATTTCAAACGTGTTGTTTGATGCCTTAGTATGGTTTCCTCCAGCATTAGTGTTTTCTGCATGTTTCCCCTGACACACTAGTCTCTATCTAAAGCTAGTCCCTGAGCAGAATTTGGGTATCTTCGACACTAGCCTCATAGTACAAACTAGTCCCTGAGCGGGAACCCCCCGTTTCCCCTGACATACTAGCCTCTATGCTACAAGCTGTCCCTGAGCAGAAGTCGGTACATTTTGACCCCAAACCTCTATAGACAAGTTGTCCTGAGCAGGGTCAGCATATACTTCACACACTAGCCTCTATATTAAAGCTGTCCCTGAGAAAAAGTTGGTATACTTTTGACACACTACCCCCTGTTTAATAAGCTAGTCCCTGAGCAGAAGTCTGCATCCGTCGACATACTAGTCTGACAAATAGTCCCAGCAGACGTCTGCTTATGTTTCCACTAAACGGGTGTTTTGGGCAGAAGATTGGGGTTCTGCCTTGTAAGTCTGGGTGCGGATGACACTGGTGGAGCAGTGTCATGAGTATAATCAGCGCCCTTCTGACATACTAGCCTGACAAACTATCCTGAGCAGGGGTCGCTGGTACTTCCGCCAGTTTTATGGTGAGTCTCTGGTAGTGGCTGTATGCTCCGTGCATAAAAAGTTTCAGAATATTGAAGATATGAAGGTGGGCGTATGTGGAGGAAACGCTGTCCCCACCTGGACTCATCTTCTATTAGTGTTTCGTCATCACCCTCGTCTGTGTTCATCGTTTGTAGTGGCGCCGTGTTCTTGGTTGCCACGCGCCCTCTTCAACAGTGTCTGGCCCACATTTTGTCCCCGTTTGTATAAAAAGCCGGCTTTGTGCTTAGCCGACTTTAAAACCCCCGCTGTTTCTCCCCGACTTCAGTAAACTTCATGGCAGCTTTTTGATTGAACATGTTTTAATTATTTTCTGGTGTATCTCTGTTCAAGCTGACTCTGGACTTCAGTCTTCACTGGTAAAGTGTTTTGACGATCTAGTGTTATTTATATGTTCATCATTTCTGCTGGTGTCAACTTTTAGTGTTTAGCAACGGTTGCTATTTGAAAATTATTTTGAAAAAATTTCAGAGGTAATGTCTGGTGTCACAACCCCTTGACTTTTCCCGGGCTTGGAGCAGTGTGGTGACTCCCCTACCCGGGCCCCTTCCTTTTTCCCGTGCTCAAAAGGGAAAATGCTGGTGTTGACTGGCGACTTTTTTCTATGATGTAAAAACTCAGCAATGGTAATCCTGAGTCTGACGCTTGGAGCTTCTGCCGTTTCTGCACTGTGAGTTTAGCAAGATGTGGTGGATAGCGGGCCGTTGTCAGTGTTTCAATTCTATCATTGTTCAAAATTTTCCATGATGTTGGGCTTACTGAAACGGTCCCAAAAAATTTACCAGGTTGGAGAGTCGTCCTTGACTAGTATATCTGTCAAGGCAGTACTTTGTCTAATGTAGGGTTAAACCGGATCACTTATTCCTCAGGTGCTCAAATTGCACTATCTCTGCAGGGGCTACTAGAGATGTCAACAATCGTTTGATTTCTATAAAAATGACTGGTGGAAAAATGCGGGGGTTCCTTCGTTGTCTCCCCTTTCAGGTTGTTTGACCTGTTTGATAGTTGCAGAAGGAATCCCCCTCCTTCTCGTGAGCTGCTGGAGGTCAGTCTTCCTCAGATTCTGGTTAGTTTTTTTCCACTTGGTATATGGACAGATACTGGTGCTCAATGCACCTCCTCGTAGTGTTGTGTGGTCTGTCAGTAACGTTTCCTCATGGTGAGTCCAAGAGCTTCTGTTGGTGCTGCTCTTGTGTGGTCTTTAAGTTTGTACTTTACTTTGTTGAAATCGAGTTGATGTTCATCCCACCTGGCGGGCATGACCCCCTTCCTTCCTACACACAAACCATGTTTTTGTCTATACCTTTAACTTATATCAAAACTGGCTTTGTTGCATTCTTGATTGTAATTGAGAATTTAAAAAATAAAATTTCTAAAGTACTTGATGGTTAGTTCCATAGAGTAACTTCTTATTAGTCCATTTATTTATCTATACGTATTCTCATGTTTAATGTTTTTTTTATTTCAACAGTTATGGGTTACGTGTTAGCTAACTGTGATGCGGGTGTTGAGCTAAGGTGGGTGTCAGCCACTCTTCAGTTATACACCTTGAAGCCACTCCCGCTGCTAGGATGGATTATCACCTCTTTGCTGCCTTCTATTATTCTCCATGTCAAAAACAAGTTTTGCCTGGCTGCTTTTCGGGATGCCTGTACTATCACAACATTAACCCGGCGTTGATGGGTCCCCCTTTTTTAAATACACTGCCCTTGTACGGGGAAATAGTTATCAAAAATGGAGCCGCAGTAGTACTTTGTTTTTTATGTTAAATGAAGTATCTCCCGTGTAATGTGAGATAAATTTGGACATCAAGTAAGAAGTTTCTAAAAAATTTATCATTATTGTGTTCATATTCCAGTAATTTTACTTTTGTAGGAGGTTTTTGGTTTTTTATATTCTGTTTGGTGCGACCTGTGGTCGTGAGGGGGGGTGTTCGGGGATCCCCTTGAAACATTTTTTATTTGTGTATTTTTTTCATAATGGTATATTGGAGATATTTCCGTTATTAGCTAAACGAAAATGTCTTACTTTATACTATTATTTATTTTTTATTTTTTGGTAGGATGTTACATTGTAATTTTTTTGTTTTACAATGTTAAAAATTTTTTTTCATTAGTGGGAGACCACTAGTCATACTCCCGGGTTTCCTGTTTAGGTACTGGCCGGTCTCCCCCCTCAGTCACGTGACCTCCTGCGTCGTTTTTCCCAAACTTGCGTTGGGCGTAGGTTCCCCCACCCTCTCCCAACAGGGGTAGGTTCACACACCCTCTCCCAACAGGGGTAGGTTCACCCCTCTCCCAACAGGGGTAGGTTTACATCCACTCCTGACCAGGGGTAGGTTCACTGTCTTTCACAAAGTAGTCATCGCTCTTTGGAGTAGGCTTGGGGAAATTATTCCACCAAGCGGGTTTTTTAAATCCCTTTGTATGGGTTGAAAATTGTCTTTCATCCACGTTTACGGTGATAGCTTGTATTAGCAGAGCTTTGGTCAGTATTCTGAATTATTGTTTAAGGAATGTATTTATATTCAATTGATATTTTATCTTCTCTGCCTTTATTGAGGCATTGGTCTCAGTTATTGTATGGCAAAAGGTGGAAATATTGTTTGTATGAAGCTCGTGTCATTTAGTATAATATGGAAAGAGACAAGAAAGTCATATATCGACTGTTTTGAAAAAATGTATTGATTATTACACCAAGAGAATAACATACCATACACTGAATAATTGTATGAATTCTTTTATATTAAATTTCTAAAATTTTTACTTGCGGTCAATCTCCAAAAAATTACCTAATACTATAATGATTTTCTCTAACGATGAAACAAAGCAATTTAAAATAACTTTTAGGGCGGGGGCAAAACAGGCTAATAAATGAGGCCCTGATCGTAACAGTGCTTAGGGGTTAGTGAGGTAAAGGTACCACGTCCCCTGCTAATCAAGGTAAGAATATTCTGATTGTGGGAGACCCCAAGTAAAATTTTGGACCATGCTTTTGTAACAGAGATAGGAAGGTCAGACGAGGGTATGCCTCCCGGGAGCTGGTGTTGGTAACATAGTCAGAAGGTTGGATAATATTATGTCAGGTAATGGAAAAAGCCCATTATCTGTCTTATGCTGTAAATGACATCGGGAGGGGCGGGCGGGCTACTGGATAAGTGGGGCAGCCAAAAAGTAGTCAGGTCTAAGGGGGGATCCCAATCATATGAGCATCTTGCCTAAAAGGGGTGGGCAATGAATGGATGTCTAGGGCAATTGGCAAAAAATGCTGGGTGACAGGTATTCGGAACTTGCAATCCCATTTGTTGATAACTGGGACAAATTCTATGGCATGCATGTATTATACGGGGGATGGCATTAGCTCTCTGGGGCTGGGTGGTTGCATTAACCAACTAAATTTGGGGGGTCATTGTGATTTGTCTAGGAATTTAAACTGATAGATTATAAGTAGGGTGTTTGGGGGAAAACAATCAAGCTGCAGTATTGGGTTAAAAACAGCGAATTACCAGGATCCCCCAAGGATTTTAAAGACAATATTAAAAAAAAGTTGCTAGTAAAGGCAAAGCAATTGCAACAAAAAAAAAGAGATAGAGGGCAGTGACTAGCTCCTTAAGGTTTACTATCAAATAGTAAGGTCTAAAAATAAATGAGCTGAATTCCAAGTGCAGGTAATATAATATAACATAGGGGGGCCTGGTTCAACTTGAAAAGGGAGAGAAATGCCTTCCGAGTGCAACAAAGGGGTTTTAAACTATTCCACACTTACAGGGAAGAGGAAGGGTGGTGGGTGGCGATGTACATCAGAGATAATCTAAATTGTTGTGTTAGACAGGAAAAAGATTAGAAACATCAAAGAAACTGTTTGGCTACAGTTTCTGAAAATCATGAAAAAATTTAATTTTTGGGGGTGATTTATGGCCCCCCAAAAATTATGACTGCTATGGGACGAAACGTAGGCGTCTAGATATGAAAATGTTGTGTTAGTGGGGGTTTTAACTTTAGCAAATTGATTGGAACAATGTGCAGGAAATCTTGAGTCTAGTGACTTTCTTGATACAGTTCAGGTTCTTTTTTTAAAAAAGTTTGTGACAGAACCAACTAGAGAAAACCCCGCTTGACATGGGTTTCCAACAAAAAATCCCTATTAATAATCTTAAGGTTAATGATGAGCCAAAAGGGCGATACAAATCACTTACAGTGGACCCCCGGTGTTCGTCCATTTTCGTAACAGAATGCTGTTCAAGTGTCATTACCAAAATTTATTCCCCTTAAAAAAAATGTAAAGTAGACTATCCCTTTGACCCCCCCAAAATACATTTTAAAAAAATTTAAAAAAAAACACTTACATAAAAGGGGGTGTTTTTAGCAGGACAACACCGGGGGGCCACTGATTTTCAAAAACAGTGGACCCCCCGGTTCTAAAACCCCAAAAACGTGCAAATTTTGTAAGTATAATTTGGGGAAGTGCTTGTGGAATGTATTTTTTGGGGGGCTGAAAAAGACAACCTACATTTTTCTTAAAAATAAATTTTTTGGTAATGGCCGGCAGCTTCTGTGTTTTTTTAACCGTGGGTCCCCCGCAGTGGACCCCCGCCCAAAACAAAAATTATTCAGAAGCATGCTCAAATGCCTTTCGAAGAATGCTTCATTAAAAAATTTTCAGTAGGGTTGTCTATTTCAACCTCAACAAACACTTCCCCAAAAACTTTTATTTTCGTGGACCCCAAGTTTCGTAAAGGGTTTTTCTTCGTAAACATTGTGTTTTAAGCTTTTACGTTTGAGAATCTAAAACCGCTCGTTTTTCGTATTAGACCTTCCGCCTGCTCCCCCTGCCAGGCAGGCCCGCCATGGCGTTGTTTACCATTGAGAGAACATTACCTGGGGCTCTTTCAAAATTCCCCTACATTTGGTTTTTTTTTTTTTTTGTGATTGTCCTTGAAATAATCACCATGGGTCCAAAAAAACTTCATGGCACCCCCGTGGTAAATTCTAAGTGTAGCATTCATGCAGGGTGGGCATTCATGGGGGAGTGTAGCATTTATCAAGTGTAGCATTCTCAGGGGTTAACATTCATGCGGGGGTGTAGCATTCTGAGGGGGGGAAAAAGGGATGAGGGAAATGTACATGCAGGAGTGTGAGGCATGCAGAGAGTGTAGCAGGCATGCAGGGAGTGTGAGGGATGCAGGGAGTTTAGCATTCATGCAGGGGTTTTAGAGGCATGCGGATTAGCAGACATGCAGGGGTTTGAGGGATGCAGGGAGTGTAGGAGACAGGCAGGGAGTTTGGGGAGCAGGGAGTGGCGACATGCGGGGGTTACGACATGCAGGGGGTAAAGGGATGCAGGGGTGGCATTCATGCAGGGAAGCATTCATGGGGGAGTGTGGGCATGGGGGTTAGCAGGCATGCAGGGGTGGGATTCCCTTCGTAGGGGGGCTGAAGAATTCCTCCCCCAACAAGTGTTTAATTGTGATGAAACAGGCCTGTTTTTGGGAAAAAAATGCCCAAGAGGACCTTCATTACTCATTACTCTATCTTCAGATGCCTGCAACTCTTCAATAAAGGTAAGTAAATGTTTTATATATGGAGGGGGTTTAGCATTCATGCAGGGAGTTTAGCAGGCATGCAGGGAGTGTACGACATGAGGGGTGTATCAGGCATGCAAATGTACAGGCATGCGGGGGTAGCAGGCATGCGGGAGTGTAGCATTCATGCAGGAGTTTAGCATTCTGAGGAGTTTGCAGGTGCAGGGTTTACAGAATGCAGGGAGTTTAGCAGGCATGCAGGGAGTGTAGCAGGCATGCAGGGGGGTGTAGCAGGCATGCAGGGGTTTTCATTCATGCAGGGGGTTTGCAGGCATGCAGGAAATGTAGCAGACATGCAGGGGGTTTAGCATTCATGCGGGGTTTAGCAGGCATAGGAAGGGAGCAGAATGCAGGGGGTTTACATTTATCAGGGGGTTTAGCAGGCATGCAGGAAGTTGCAGACATGCAGGGAGTTTAGCATTCATGCAGGAGTTTAGCAGGCATGCAGGAAAGGGGAAAAAATGGGGGGTTTGCATTCATGCAGGGAGTTTAGCAGGCATGCGGAAGTGTAGCAGACATGGAGGGGGTTTAGCATTCATGCAGGGAGTTTGGGCATGCAGGGGTTAGCAGACATGCAGGGGTGTACAGGCATGCAGGGATGTCGGCATGCAGGGAGTGGCAGGCATGCAGGGGGTTTAGCATTCATGCAGGGTTGCGGCATGCAGGATTAACGACTTGCAGGGAGTTTGCAGGCATGCAGGGAGTGTAGGAGACAGGCAGGGAGTTTAGCAGGCATGCAGGGGTGCAGACATGCAGGGGGGTTAGCAGACATGCAGGGAGTGTAGCAGGCATGCAGGGGGGTTTTGCATTCATGCAGGGGTTAGCATTCATGAGGAGGAGCAGGCATGCAGGGGGCGGCATGCAGGGGTGGGGTTCCCCTTGAGGCTGAAGAATTCCTCCCCCCAAAAAGTGTTTAATTGTGATGAAACAGGCCTGTTTTGGAAGAAAAAAGCCCCGAGGACCTTTTACTCATTCTCTATCTTCCCGATGCCTGCAACTCTTCAATAAAAAGGGAAGTAAATGTATATATATATATTGTTTTTAATTATTTTATATGTGAATATTTTTTTTTGGAACAGATTAATTGTATTTACATTATTTCTTATGGGAAATAAAGGTTTCGAATTTCATAAACTTCGTGTAAAGTAATAGCTCCTGGAGCAGTTAATTACGATACTCTAGGTCCACTGTATAAGAATACGTCATCCCTTGATTTTCAATTGTCTCAGTTTTCACCAATTTTTGGTTTCAATCACTTTTTCCATGGAAAAATTGTCTGTTTTTCACCGGTGTCTCAGTTTTCACCGATGGTACGGAACTACATCCACCCGGAGTGCCCGCACATACAAAGCCCACTAGACCGCCACCCATGCACATTGTCACGCAGTGTAGCATTGTTTATGCTTGAGTAGAACATCATCCCAGGATTTCATACAAAACATTTATTAACAATTCATTGTTTTGGCCCTTGATTATTGTGTGTGACTACTAAATAAGCTACCATGGGCCCAAAGAAAACCTAGTGCCAGTCCTTTGGTAAAGAGTGAAACACGATGGAGTTTAAAGAGTGGTAGCAGGCATGCAGGAGTGTAGCAGGCATGCAGGGAGCGTAGCATGTATGCAGGGAGTGTGTAGCATGTATGCAGGGAGTGTAGCAGGTATGCAGGAGTGTGGCAAGGAATGCAGTGTGTGTGGGGAGTGTAACATGTATGCAGGGAGTGGAACATGTATGCAGGGTGTGGCATGATGTGCAGGGAGTGTAACATGTATGCAGGGAGTGTAACAGGTATGCAGGGAGTGTAGCAGGTATGCAGGGAGTGTAGCAGGCAGGGAGGGAGTGCTAGCAGGCATGCAGGGAAGTGACCGGATAAAGGACTTGATACCTAAATTCCATCGCTATGGAAGGATTCCCCTTCAAAAATAAGTCTCTTCCCTCCCATCCTCCCTTTCTTCCATCCACCAACATCAGTCTTCAATAAAGGTAAGTGCCACATAGAGTTCATTCATTTGTGCATGTAAATCTATCTTTAAGGCCCCCAAAATTTTTTCCAAACTTCTGGGTTTCTGGAACGGATTAATTGAATTTCCATTATTTCTTATGGGAAAATAGTTTTGGTTTTCACCGATTTTGATTTAGCTGATCCATCTGGAACGGATTAAGGAGAGTGAAAACCAAGGGATGACTGTACGTACGTACTAATAAATAATAATAATAATACAGTGGTACCCCGGTTCATACAGCTCGCAACTCCAAGCAATTATGTAAGTGTATTTTTGTAAGTGCTTTGTAAGTGTATTTTGGGGGTCTGAAACGGACTAATCTAATTTACATTCGTCATATGGGATCCAAATTCGTTCGGTAATGGCACTTCCGGAACAGCCTTCTGGGACAGATTATTTGACAAAATCCAAGATTAATTCTGAACTCCGAGGGGTCCACTGTACAGTGAGTACCCGAGTTTTGGCCATAGTAATTTGTTCAGAAGGCTGTTCGAATGCCGTTGCAAACAAATTATTTCCATAAGGAATAATAAGTGGGTGAATCCATTTCAACCGCAAAAATACACTCCTAAATGCCTGATTATACACTCCCATAGTATTGAAGTTAGGGCTGTCTGAAGCTCGAGTACCACTTCTCTGAGTGAACCCCTGGAGTTCGTAATTAATCCATTCCAGAGGGCGCTCCTGAACACCGAATATTACGAACTCTGAATCTATTTTCCCCATAAGAAATAATGGAAATAAAATTAATCCCTTTCAGACACCCAAAAGTATTAAAATAAAATATTTTGTACATTAAATATACATTAAATTGCACAGAAAACAATGAGACATGAAGAATAAAACAATAATAACATGTCACTTACCTTTATTGAAGAGTTATTCAATCATGGAAAACGGGAGGAGGGGAGAAGGATGGAAAAGAGTTGCTTTTGTTGGAGGCTTCCTTCCATAAAGACTTCAGTGCTGAATCTTTCCTCAGGTACACTTCTCTTCTTTGTTTTTTAATGCCACTACGGATTAACAGAGTCCACTGGGCCCTATTTAACTCAAAAGTTTTCCAGAGAGTTCTGTTTCTGCCGTATGTTTGGAATTGTGCCGTCGACAGGGTGTGTGTGTTTGGGGACAGGACAAGATAGAATCGCTTCAATATTTCGCTAATATCATCTATGCGAAACATTATCTATCACAATTCATCTAATATGACATAATAAACAATATTAATAACAGAAACATGACATATACTCTAGAATGAATAAAATATCATTACGAATGCTGAGGACTGGTGTTGTGGCGTTTGTTGTTGGGTGTATAAGGGCCACTGAAAAAATCATGCCCATAGTGATAGCCGCCAGACACACAGCTGTGTTGTCAGTCGCCCACATAACTCCAACAGCATTGGAGGAGTTAAGTTTCGTGCCGTCATTTTTCTATCGCTTAGTCGCTTAACTTACTTGCTACTGTTAATGCTACACTTTATCGCTGGCTGGCACTATAGCCTTTATCAAGCTCTGCTGTTTTAGTATCATAACATATCGTAGAATCACTTAAGAAGACAGTCTCCCCTCTCAGCCCTTTACCAAAGGGCTGGCACTAGGAAACTTTCTTAGGGCCCATGGTGGCTTATTTAGCAGTTGCAATCACTAAAAACAATGGAATAATGACAAAATGTATGGTATGAATGCGTGGGTGGCGGTTACTCGCTGGTAAACAATGGCACTGACTCTTAATGGAGTGTCGGGCCGCTTGGGCTACGCATACGCGTCAGAGACCCGGAGTACTAACTCCGAGTGGGAGCAAGACACCAGACAATATTTCGAAAAATGTCACGAACTCCAAATTTTAAGAACTCCGACGCCTACGAACTCTGGGGGTCCACTGTATATGATTTTTGGTAAGTATTTTTTTCTCAGTTGTTTGTTGGGCTATCTTATTGAAATATGGGTAATGTATGATGGAAAGATGCTTCTTAACCCTTTCGGGGTCGGTGCCGTACTAGTACGTTTTACGAGCAGGGGTTGGTGCTGTACTAGTACGCCCAAATTCTAGCGGCCTCAATTTAAGCGAAAACGTCTGGTAGGCATACACATATGAAAGAATGGGTCTGTGTGGTCAGTGTGCGCAGTATAAAAAAATCCTGCAGTACACACTGCATAATGAAGAAAAAAAACTCTGACCGTTTTTTATTAAAACTACGACTTTGCAGTCGATTTTCGTATGGTATTTATTGATGTATTATCGTTTTCTTGGTCTCATTTGATAGAATGGAAGATATATTACAGAAATAGAGATGATTTTGATTGGTATGACAATGACAAGTACCTTGAAATTGAGCACAAAGTAGCGAAAATGTTCGATTTTTGACGATGTTCAAGAGTAAACAAATCACACCATGCGTCAATACACATCAACTGGCAAGTCTTATATTCATGCACAAGTGCTCTGATATTATTTAAACCATTTTTACAATAATGCAGTTGTATAAATAACTAAATCTTCTATTTTTGTGAGAATAAAAATTCAAAATGGAAAGCAAAAGTAATGGAACAGGGGCCTGGAGACGTGGCTAATGAACAGAGAACATGTTATTTTAGTGCCAGGAATGTCTGCCTTGTTTACTCTGGACCCTATTTTGAAATTGGCATCGTTTGAAATTTGTGTGAAATTAGAAAATTGCCATTTTCTGACCACTATTTTGGGTAGATGAGAATTGGTAAATAGGCAGTTTCTTCTACTCATTCGATAGAAGAAATGAGTTCTAGAAAAATAGCTATAATTTAGGAGACTGAAACATTGGAATTTGTCGAAAATAGGGCTCTAAGTGGGTGAAATCGCCGATGCGTAAGTGTCATAGATACCGATAACTTCGTGAAAGCATAATTTCGTTAGTTTTCGATCAAATTTCATAATTTTGGTGGCGTTATGATCGGAAAAGATTCTCTATCATTTCATAAGAATTTTTTTTTTTTTTTTTTTTTTTTTTTTTTTTTTTCGACCCCAGGAACACTTTCCTGAAGGCCTGTCGACCCCCAAGGGTTAATGTACACCAAAAATGAAAAGAAATTGGACCATAGATAACGGAGTTCACTTCTCAGCCATTAGCCACCCCTTAGCGGTATATTTTCGTATGGTTTTCATGATTGTATTTTCGTTTTGGTCTCATTTGATAGAATGGAAGTTATATTACAGAAATAGATATGATTTTGATTGGTTTCACGATGAAAAGTACCTTGAAATCGAGCTCCGTAAATGTTCGATTCTTTGGCGATGTTCAAGAATAAACAAATGACATCACCGTCCAATACCTATCCGAGTAGCCAGTAATACGGTTGACATTATTTATACAATTATTACAATAATGCAGTAGTCTGCATAACAGTAAATCTTCTATTTTTTGTGAATAAAAATTCCAAATGGTAAGCAAAAGAGTATTATAAGAATATGTACGTACTAATAAATAATAAAAATAATAATAATAATATGTATAATATAATAATAATAATATGTATAATATAATAATAATAATACGTATAATATAATAATTATATAATAATGTACGTAATAACCACAAACTTCTGCTGAACACTCTAACACTACAGTATTCTGAACTTACCCCATACCTCTTCTACCCCATTGCCTATTCTGTCACTAGCCCATCTGTCCTCCAACAGTTGTTTATATCTTACTCTAACCACCTCCTCCTTTAGTTTTATAAATCTTCACCTCTCTCTTATTTGCTGTGTTATGGGGTGTTATGGACTTGTTATGGGGCTATGGAACCCAGCATGTATTGTAATTAAGTAACATGAATACCTAATTATATTGAATTATTCAGAATTTGCTTAATAAGGTCTTGAGGTCAGACCACCCTTAAGACTTAAAGAAGCTGAATTAACCTGATTTTCTCAACAATAGGGCCTTCATGTTATGACCACAACAATACATGCTGGGTTCTCTTAGCCCACATAACAAGAGTCCGCCTGTCTTACAACAAATAAGAGGAAGAAGTGAAGATTTATAAACTAAAGGAAGGAAGTGGTAGAAGTAAACAACTGTTGGGGTAATGGAAATAATATTGAGAGCAACAAGGGCAGAAGGAGTATGAGGCAATTCAGAATACCAGTACGGAGAAGGCATCAAAGTTGGCAGAAATGAGCCGCGTATGACAACTGCGGTGAATGCCGCTCACTCAGTAAGCTTGTATTTACTTCCATTCGTATTAGATATCTTGTTTTTTCACTATTTTATTTTTACATAACTTATGTGGCCTGTGAGACAAAGTAACATGCAATGTACATATATATACACTCGTATGCAACACAATAACCACACAAACATTATTATCATTATATTGTTTACAAAACTTGTTTACACAAACCAACAATACAAAAAATTCTTTATTACTATTGTTCTATAATATATATACAAATGTACAGTCACTGGACATGTTCATAGAAGTTCTGCAGCTTGTGGAACTCTTTGAAACATGTAGTTCTATGCACAATGGTGTTTACATTTCTCACACATAAAACGAGTGTCTCTGCATTTTGTGGGTGTTTTTGTATATGCACAGACAAAACACCTCTTGTGAGCAGTTTTCTTCAAAGTAGCAGCAGGCAGTTGTGTTAGGTAGTTATCTAGTTCATGGTCGTCTGGGTCGTCATTCCTTCCTTCTTCCTACATTCCTTCTTACCGTCCTTCCTTCCTACGTCCTTCTTACCTTCCTTCCTACATTCCTTCCTTCCTTCCTGCCTACCTACCTACCTTCCTTCTTTCCTTCCTTCCCTTCCTTCCTTCCTTCCTTCCTTCCTTCCTTCCTTCCTTCTTACCTACCTACCTACCTACCTTCTAACTTCCTTCCTACCTACCTTCCTTCACTTACAGCCTTTCATCTCATCCTTCCTTTCTTCCTTCTGGTTTCTATACCATACACACATAGTCACTGGACATGCCTAGAACTGCTATAAGCTTCTGGAAGCTGGTTGTTGTGTCTGGGTCATCATTCCATCCTTCCTTCCTAATTACCTTCCTTCCTTTCATCTCGTCCTTCCTTTCTTCCTTCCATCTCGTCCTTCCTTTCTTCCTTCCTTCTGGTTTCTATATACAGTGAAACCCCTCCCTAACAGGCTTACTCCATATAGCGAACAAATCATTGTAACGAAGACGCTTTTTCCGCAAATATTTTTCTCATGTAGCGAACATTTACTTGTGAAGCGAAACCGTACCAGACCTGTCCGCCTGCCCTGCGCTTGCGCGGTGAGGTGGACAGGACACCAGTCAAGCGTTGTTTACACTTGAGAGAACATTACCCAGCATGCTCTTTCAAACATTCACAATGCTTTTGTTGTGTTTATTGCTGGTTCAGTGATTGTCACTGTGAAATAGAGTCACCGTGGGTCAAGGAAGCTTCACAAGTCGATAAAGGCTATAGCACCAGCCAGTGATAAAGTGTAGCAATGGAAATAAGTCACTCTGTCTTGACATTTTTGGGTTATCCTAGGTTTTCTACACATGCTGCTATGTATGATAATCTATGTATAACTGGTTGTGTATACCTGAATAAACTTACTTACTGGATTTGTGTATACCTGAATAAACTTACTTACTGGATTTGTGTATACCTGAATAAACTTACTTACTTAAGTAAGTTAAGCGATTAATCAATAGAAAATGACACAAAACTTAATTTCTACAATGTTGTTTGAGATTATATAGGGACACTGAAGAGCGCAGTCCTCACACAGCTTCTCTCCAAGATAAGTGAAAGATTTCTTATTTATGAAGTGTGAGTATTTCTTATTTATAGAAGTGTAAATATTTCTTATTTATAAATTAAAGTGTAAATGTTTCTTAGTTATAAAATTATGCACATTGTTTGTGTGAATAGTGGCCAGCTGCTGCCACCCACCACAGCATAGTCCCAGTAGTCCTTATACCCAACAACAACAAACACACTACCACCAGTCTTACATCGTAATGACATGTTTTATTCATTCTAGAGTTTATATCATGTTTCTATGTTATTAATATTGTTTATTATGTCATATTAGATGAATTGTGCTAGATAAATAAGCTGTAGAGTTGATATTGTCATATTGAAGGGCTATCTTGTCCTGTCTCCAAACAAACTCTCCTGACTCTCTCATATGCAACGAGTCTTCAATAAAGATAAAACTTATTTAACTGTTCATTTGTCCATTATAATTAGTGCTTTATATTTATTTCTCATTGTTTTCTGTATGTAAAACTATAGTATTTATTCTTTAAAAAAAAAAAATGAATTTTTGGTGAAAATTTTGGGTGGAAACGGATTAATTGTATTTACATTATTTCTTATGGGAAATGAGGTTTCAAATTACGAACTTTTCGTGTTAAGAACTAGCTCCTGGAATGGATTAAGTTCGTTAGTTGAGGGGACCACAGTATACGCATATATAATCACTGGACACTTCATAGAATTGCTGTTAAGCTTCTGGAAGCTGGTTGTTGTTTCTGGGTCATCATTCCTTCCTTCCTTTATTCCTTCCTCCTACCTGCCTTCCTTCTTACCTTCCTTCCTATATTACCTTCCTACCTTCCTTCCTTCCTTCCTACCTACCTACCTTCCTTCCTTCCTTCCTTCCTACCTACCTTCCTTCCTATGCCTTCCTACATTCCTTCCTACCTACCTTCCTTTCATCTCCTCCTTCCTTCCTTTCTTCCTTCTGGTTTCTATATATACGCATATATAGTCACTGGACACTTCATGGAAGCGCTGGTTGTTGTGAGTGTGTGGACTTATAAATATGCTGAGTCAGGGTGCGGCTGCTGTCAAAATGACATATTATATATCACACATACTCCGCACCCCTCTGCCTGTCAACACCCATATAGGGTCCCGCTCCCTCTTCCCCACAGTCCTTCCTACCTACTTACTTACCTACTTGCCTACCTACTTACTTGCCCACCTGCTTACCTACTTACCTACACCTGCTTGCCTACCTACTTGCCACCTACCTGCCCCTTGCACCTACTTATATTTTCTTTCATTCTTTTTCTTTCTTCCTTCTATTATCCTGTTCATTGCTTTCGGTCTAAACTCCTCAAAACCATGAAAGTCATCTTCACTGACATTTCCATCTGTGTTAGAGCTATCATATTGAAGAAAATTCCCAGATTCGCCCGAGTCAGATATTTCTTACCGCTAGGCATGCTGAACAAGGACTACTGAAATGGCCGTTCCCACAATGCACCATTGGCTCCCCGATTTTTTATACTGCGCACACTGACCCATTCTCTCACATGTGGGCCTACCAGCTTTCTCCTGCTTGATTTGAGGCCGCTAAATTTATGCGTCTTAATACATCCGAAACAGTGGCTCGTAACACGTATATACGACCACAAAACAGTCAAAGGGTTAAGCGATAAAATGACGACACGAAACTTAACTCCATTGTTGCTTGAGGTATATAGGGGCACTGAGACCAATGCCACCCTCTGCCACCATCTCTTCCAAGGCAAGGGTAAATATTTTTTTATTTATAAAGTGTAAATATTTCTTATTTATAAATTAAAGTGTAAATCTTTTTATTTATAAATTACGTACATTGTTTCAGTGTGAATAGTGGTAGTGGCTTCTGCTGCTGCCCACCACTGCTTATGGTCAGTGGCCCATATAAACCCAACAATAACACTGCCAGTCCTCTCATACATAATGACATATTTTATTCTTTCTAGAGTATATATCATGTTTCTATATTATTAATATTGTTTATTACATTCATGCCTCGATTTTCGATTTTAATTCATTCCAGATGGATCGGCTAAGAAGCAAAATCGGCGAAAACCAAAACTATTTTCCCATAAGAAATAATGGAAATTCAATTAATCCGTTCCAGAAACCCAGAAGTTTGGAAAAAAAAAAATTTGGGAGCCTTAAAGATAGATTTACATGCACAAATGAATGAATCTCTATGTGGCACTTACCTTTTTGAAGACTGATGTTTGCTGGATGGAAGAGAGGAGGAGGAGAGGAAGAGACCCTATTTTTGGAAGGAGAATCCTTCCATAAGGAATTTAGGTACCAAGTCCTTATCTGGGGTCACTTCCTGCATGCCTGCTACACTCCTCCCTGCCTGCTACACTCCCTGCATGCCTGCTACCTCCTGCATGCCTGCTACACTCCCTGCATACCTGTTACACTCCTGCATACATGCTGCTCCCTGCATACATGCTACACTCCTGCATGTATGCTACCTCCCTGCATACATGTTACACTCCCTGCATACCTGCTACACTCCCTGCATGCACGCTACACTCCTGCATACCTGCACTCCCTGCATACCACATTTGCACTCCCTGCATACATGCTACACTCCCTGCATACATGCTACACTCCACCCGCCACATGCTGCCTCCCGCATACATGCTACACTCCCTGCATACATGTTACACTCCCTGCATACCTGCTACACTCCCTGCATACATGCTACACCTCCCTGCATACCTGCTACACTCCCTGCATACCTGTTACCTCCCTGCATACATGCTACACTCCCTGCATATGTTACACTCCTGCATACATGTACCTCCCTGCATACATGCTACACTCCCTGCATACATGCTACAATCCCTGCATTCATGCTACACTCCCTACATACATGCTACACTCCCTGCATACCTGCTACATTCCCTGCATGCCTGTTACACTCCACTGCATACATGCTACACTCTCTGCACATGCTACCTCCCTGCATACATACTACACTCCCTGCATGCATGCTACACTCTACATGCATGCTACACTCCCTGCATGCATGCTACACTCTTAAACTCATCGTGTTTCTCACAAATGAATGAACTCTATGTGGCACTTACCTTTTTGAAGACTGATGTTGCTGGATGGAAGAGAGGGAGGAGGAGAGGGAGAGAGACCCTATTTTGGAAAATTCCTTTCCATAAAGGAATTTAGGTACCAAGTCCTTATCCGAGGGTCACTTCCCTGCATGCCTGCTACACTCCCTCCCTGCCTGCTACACTCCCTGCATACCTGCTACACTCCCTGCATACCTGTTACACTCCCTGCATACATGCTACACTCCCTGCATAATGTTGTAGTATATTATGTTGTTGATTATTTTTTGTTACACTCCCTGCATACCTGCTACATCCCTACGCCATGCTACACTCCCTGCATACCTGCTACACTCTCTGCATACCTGTTACTCCACCACGCCACCACTACCTCCCTGCATACCTGTTACACTCCTGCATGTGCTCCACACTCCCTGCATGCAGCCACCACTCTCCTGTCATGCCACACTCCTGCATACATGCTACACTCCCTGCATACATGCTACACTCCCCCTGCATACCTGCTACACTCCCTGCATACCTGTTACACTCCCTGCATACATGCTACACTCCTGCATACATGTGTTACTCCTGCATACCTGTTACACTCCCTGCATACATGCTACACTCCTGCAGCACATGTTACACTCCTGCGCACCTGCTACCTCCCCTGCATACATGCTACAATCCCTGCATTAATGCTACACTCCCTACATACATGCTACACTCCTGCCTTTTCACTGCACTCCTGCATACCTGTTACACTCCTGCATACCTGCTTCCTCCCTGCATACATGCCACACTCCCCTGCGCACATGCTACACTCCCTGCATGCATGCTACGCTCCCTGCATACATGCTACACTCCCCTGCATACATGCTATACTCCCTGCATGCATGCTATACACTCCTGCATGCCTGCTACACTCACTAAACTCCATCGTGTTTCTCACTTTCACTATCATATTTTTCTATTGTTTTCTTTCTTCATTTCTACAGTGTTCCTCACTTTCTTTACCAAAGAACTGGCACTAGGAGCTTTCTTTGGGCCCATGAAGTAACTTATTTAGTAGTCACACACAATAATCAAGGGCCAAAGAATGAATTGTTAATAAATGTTTTGTATGAACTCCTGGGGTGATGTTCACTCAAGCATAAACAATGCTAGACTGCGTGACAATGTGCAAGGGAGGAGTGCGTGGGTGGCGAACTACGGCCTTTGTATGTGCGACGGCACTGTTGGACAGAGTCCCATACGATTCGGCGAAAACTAAAACAATCGGCAAAAACTGAGACAAATTTTCCCGAAAAAGTGGGCGAAAAGCCGTCAGGCGTAGGACATCGAAAACCAAGGGATGACTGTATGTCATATTAGATGAATTGTGCTAGATAAATAAGCTGTAGAGTTGATATTAGTGTCATGTTGAAGGACTATCTTGTTCTGCCTCCAAACAACTCTCCTGCCTCTCTCATATGCCAACCGAGTCTTCAATAAAGGTAAAACTGATTTAAATGTTCATTTATCCATTAAAATTAGTGCTTTATATTTATTTCTCATTGTTTTCTGTATGTAAAACTATAGTATTTATTCTTTAAAAAATTAATTTTTTGTGAATATTTTAGGTTTAAGCGGATTACAAATAATTGTATTTTACATTATTTCTTATGGGAAATATTAGTTTGACTTTCGACCAGTTCGAGTTGAGGCCTAGCTCCTGGAATGGATTACAGCCTATGCTCAGGGGGTCCACTGTATTCAGAGTACCCAAATGACATCACTCATCCAATGCGTGTCCCATCTCTACAGTCTAACTCCCGCTTTTAGGAATGCACTGACATTATTTATACAATTATTATAATGTATTAGTCTGCATAACAGTAAATTTCTGTTTTTGTGTGTGCATAAAAATTCTAATTGGAATTCATGTGTAATATTGGAGGCGCAGGTTAACTAATGAACAGAGGAAAAATTATTTTAGTGCCAGAATGTTTGGCATTGTTTATTCTGGATTCTATTTTGAAATTGGCATTTCTTGAATTTTGTGTGAAATTGGCCAAATTACCAATTTCTGATGACTATTGAGTAATTGAAATAGTTAAATGAGTGGTTTCTTGTATAAGTCAATAGAATAAAAGGCATACTAACTTGAAATAGCTAAGAATTTGGTTGACTGGAATTATGTAATTGGCCTAAAATCGAACTCAAAAGTGAGCAAAATTGCTTAACGTGTAAATATTGCTGACACAGCAAGAATTCGCAACTTAATTTGTCAATTTTCCATCATATTTGATGCTTTTTGTTTTACTATCTTCAGAAAAATTTACTCTACCCTCGAAAGTTAAGTATATCAAGAAGATATTTTGGCTTCAGTTGATTGATTCAGTTCATTGATTTACGTAAAGCTTTTGATACAGTTGACCATGATCTGTTACACCTAAAATTATCACACTGGTATAAGAGGGCACTCCTCAGCTACAAATCATACCTTAGCAACAGAAACCAATATGTGTACACAAATGGAGCTAGCTCTACCACGCAAAACTATTACAGTAGGTGTCCCACAGAAGTGTTAGTGGCCCACTTCTCTTTTCTCATTTACGTGATGTGACCTACCAAATGCATTCACTACTCAAACCCATACTATTTGCAGATGACACTACATATGTTTTCTCTCACCCAAGCCCAGACATACTAGCCAACACTGTAAATGCTGAATTCAGAAGATATCTACCTGGATGATGACTAACAAGCTTACTCTCAATATTGATAAAACCTATTTCATTCAGTTTGGGAACAGAGCTACAAATGTACCACTTAACATAATGATAAGCAGGTCCCCTATCACAAAACTCACAGAGGGAAAATTCTTAGGTATCCATCTTGACAGTGGCCTAAAATTTCAGACACATATACAACAATTTCCAGAAAGTCTCCAAGACCGTGGGAATACTATCCAAGATACGGTACTATGTTCCACAACCAGCTCTCCTTACTCTATATCACTCACTCATTTTCCCCCTACCTCACCTATGGATGCGCATGGGGCTCAACATCAATAACTCATCTCAGACCATTAATAACACAACAAAAGGCTGCAGTTAGAATGATAACAAATTCACACTCCAGACAACATACTCCACCAATATTCAAAAATCTAAACTTACTCACCATATGCAGACATCCATACTTTTTACTGTGCCTACTACATACATAGAAAACACTATGCAAATATTAACCCACCACTGAAACTTCTCATACCAACTTTAACTGGGACACATGACCATAACACTAGACACAGATCACTCCTTGATGTTCCCTGTGTCCATCTAACTATGCAAAAAGTCAATGCATATAAAAGGCCCAAAAATTTGGAATTCATTACCTGTGATTGCCAAAAGAAACCCTGCCTGTACCTCAATTCAAAATGATGCTTAAAAACCACCTTCTCACCCAAACCTAAGTACAATACCCAACAAAGTTGATTAATCACTTAAATGTAAAAACCTGTTATAAATAATGCATACTGAGCTAACTGTTGCTATATGCATTAACAAATAAAATAATTAACTCTCTTGCTCTGTGTAACTTATATAATAAACAATATAAACTATAATTTGCAATACAACTAATTGTTTTAATTTGTTTGATGACATTCAATTAATTGCATTGTTGCCAAGTGAGTGTAAAGCAGGCCTGTAATTGTTTTACATGATGGTATGATTGCTGGTGTCTTTTTTCTGTCTCATAACATCAAGATTTCAGGTGTCTTGCTACTTCTACTTAGGTCACACTACACATGCATGTACAAGCATAGATATACACACACACCTCTCTGGGTTTTCTATTTTCTTACTAGTTCTTTTTCTTGTTTATTTCCTCTTATCTCCATGGGGAAGTAGAACAGAATTCTTCCTCCGTAAGCCATGCGTGTCATAAGAGAGGTGACTAAAATGACAGGGAGCAGGGGCTAGTAGCCTTCTCCTGTATACATGACTAAAGTTAAGAGAAACTCTTGTTTTGGGGAGCCACCCTGCTTTGGTGGGATATAGCCGGTTTGTTGAAAGAAGTAGATATAGGTTGGTAGTCAGCAACCACCCAGGGAGGGCCTTCACGTCCTGCAGTGAGTGTAAAACAAAGCCTGTATCTGTTTACATGATGGTAGGATTGCTGGTGTCTTTTCTGTCTCATAAACATGCAAGATTTCAGGTACGTCTTGCTACTTCTACTTACACTTAGGTCACGCTACACATACATGTATACATGTTTATTTATACACACTCATCTGAGTTTTCTTTGATTTTATCACTTCAGCAAGTTTCTTGTTCTTATTGCTTTTCCTTTCATATCCATGGGGAAGTGGAATAAAATCTTTCCTCTGTAAGCCATGCGTGTTGTAAGTCAACTAAAGGCCGGGAACAATGGGCTAGTAACCCATTTTCCTGTATAGATTTACTAAAAATAAAAAGAAGAAAACCGTCAAAGTGGGATGTTTGAATGTGAGTGGATGTTGTGCGAATGATAAGAAAGAGATGATTGTAGATGTTATGAATGAAAAGAAGCTGGATGTCTGGCCTTAAGTGAGACAAAGCTGAAGGGGGTAGGAGAGTTTCAGTGGGGAGAAATAAATGGGGTTAGGTCAGGGTTTCAAATGAGTTAGAGCTAGAAATTGGCAATAATGTTGAATAATCAGTTATGGCGGATAAAGAGGATATAAATGTATAAATTCAAGTTATGTGGAGTAAAATAAGGTTGGATGTGAAAAGTGGGTTATAGTAAGTGTTTATGCACCTAGAGAGGAGAGAAGTGTAGAGAGAGAGAGAAATTTTGGAAATGTTGGTGAGTGTGTGGGGAGTTTTGAACCAAGTGAAGAGAGTAATTGTGGTTGGGGATCTTAATGCTAAAGTGGGTAAAATGTTGTGGAGGGAGTAGTAGGTAAATTTGGGATGCCAGGGGTAAATGTAAAATGGGGAACCATTAATTGAGCTATGTGTAGAAGAGGTTTGGTAATAAGTAATACATATTTATGAAAAAGGATAAATAATAAATATACAAGGTATGATATGTACGTAAGGAAAGTAGTTTGTTAAGATTATGTATTGGTGGATAAAAGGTTGATGGGTAGGCTTCAGGATGTACATGTTTATAGAACGGATATATCGGATCATTATTTAGTTGTAGCTACAGTTAGAGCAAAAGGTAGATGGGACAAAAAGAAAATGGCAACAGCAAGTAAGAGAGAGGTAAAAGTGTATAAACTAAGGGAGGAGGAGGAGGAAGTTAGGGTGAGATATAAGCAGCTATTGGCAGAAAGGTGGGCTAGTGCAAGTATGAGTAGTGGGGGGTTGAAGAGAGGTGGGATAGTTTTAAAAATGCAGTATTAGAATGTGAGGCAGAAGTTTGGCTATAGGAGGGTGGGTGCAGGAGGAAAGAGGAGTGAGTGGTGGAATGAAGAAGAAAAGGGTGTGAAAAAAGAGAAAAGGTAAAGGTTTTTACAAAACAGAAGTGTTAATAGAAGAGCAGAGAAATATGGAGAGAAAAAAAAAGGTAAAAGGGGTGGTGAGAGAGTGCAAAAGAAGAGCGGATGAAAGAAGAGGGGGCCCCCTGTCAAAAAATTTTTGGGAAAACAAAAAAAATTTTGGAGGAAAAACAATGAAAGGGGGGGGGAAAAATGGATTTGTCTTTAAAAAAGGGGGGAGGGGGGAAATTTTAGCGGGAGGTTTTGGGTAGATGGGGGAAATTTTTTTTGGAGGTTTTTTTTAAATGTGTAAAAAAAAGGGGGCAATTTCAGATTTGGGGGAGGTAAAAAATGTTGGGGGGAGAAAAAAAAGGGGCAGGATGTGAGTGGGGGGGAGGTGGGGGGAGGCATTACGTAGAATGAAAGGGGGAAAGCAGCGGGGAAATGGGGGGGGTCAGGGGGAAAAAATTTAAAAAAACAGGGGGATATGGGCCATGGTTGGTATTTTTTTTAAAAAAAGGGGGGAAGGACCCGGGGATTGGCCGAGAGCATGTATATTTCCCCTTTATAAAAAGGGGGAAGGGGGGTAAAAAGGAAAAAATTATGGGGGAAAAATTTTTTCCTGAGATACCATGAAAGTGTATGGCAGGGAAATTTTTGGGAAAAAATTTAGAGGAAGACAGGGGAGTGGGGGTTGCAGATGAGCAAGGAGGTTTTTTAGAGGGGGGGGGAGATCAAGTGTTTACAGTGAAGCATTTTGTGAAATATTTAGATAAAGGTAAAAAGTTTTTTTTTCATTTATGGATTTAAAAAAGGATATGTTTAAGGGGTGGGATGGGGGGCAATGTGGAAATGTTGCAAGGGGTAAAAAATAGGTAGTAAGTTACTGAAGGCTGTAAAAAGTTTTTAGGATAGTGAGGCTCAGGTTGGGTGTGGGAGAGGGGGAGATTTTTTCCCCGGGAAAAGAACTTAAAAAAGGGATGTGAAATTTAAAGGGGTTTTTTAATATATTTATAGAGGGGGGTTTTAAAAAAAAAATCCCAGGGGTTGGGGAGGGGGGGGGGATTAAATTAGGGAAATTTAAAAGAAAATTTTGGGGGTTGACACGATTTTTTTGCTGAGAAATTTTAAAGGGGGATTCAAAAAAAAGTTGAAAAGGGGTTTGGGGGCATTTTGGGGGGTGTTTTAAAAAGGGAAAAAAGTTAAAAGTGAACATAGATAAGAGTAAGGTGATGGGGGGATAAAAGATTTAAATAAAAAAAAAATTTGGGGAAAAACATTGGAGGGGAGGGATTATGGAAGGAAAAATGTTTTTTAGATATTTTTGGGGGTTGACGTGTCAGCGGATGGGTTTAGAAGGATGAGGTTAACCTAGGGTTTATGGAGGAAAAAAGGCCCCCTGGTGCATTATATCTGTGGAGACAAAAAAAGTTATCCATGGAGGCAAAAAAATGTACCAAAAATAGTGGGAAAAAAAAACTCTTTTATGGGTGTGAAGCATGGGGGGAAATTTTGCAGCGGGGAGGCGGGGGGCAGGAAGATGTCCCAACTTGGGTGAAAAAAAGCAGAAAATTCGGGAAATTTGGGAAAATTTGGGGGGTGGAGTTACTTTAAAAATATTTGTCAGAGGGGTGAAGGGGGGGTTTTTGGGGTGGTTTTGGGCATTTAGAAGAATGGATAAAAACAGAATGATTTTTGGGGGCGATAAATCTGTAGGGGGAAAGGGAAGGGGGGGGGGGGTTGTCCGGGGAAAAAGGGTTTGGGGAAGGGGAAAAGGGGGTTTTGGGGGGAGGGGTTTGGGGCTTTCAAAAAATGTGTGGGTGAAGAGGGGGTGAAGGAGACCAAGGGTTTTTTGGGGGCATGACGAAATTTTTGGAGGTGAGCAGGGAACATTTTGGGGGGTTCGGGGGAAAACCCGTTAATTGATTTAGTTGGACAAAAGTCCTGGAAATGGGGGAAAACAATGCCCGACTTTTTAAAGGGGGGGGCTGAGGTAGTGACAGCTGGGAGGGACTATTTTCAGCTGTCGATCTAATTTTCCCCCAAAGACAGTGATTTTTGTATGAGTGTGGTGAAAATGTTGGGTTTATGAAAAAATTTTTTTTTTTGGGGGGGTTTTTTTTTTACCCTGCCTCGGTGGGGGCGGCCACTTGTTATTAAAAAAAATATATATATAGTGAGGGGGAGAGTGGGGAGAGGTGTGTGTGTGTACTCACCTATTTGTACTCACCTATTTGTGGTTGCAGGGGCAGTCATGGGGGCCCCGGCCCCGCCTTTTTCCCCCGATTGCTACCAAGGGTCCTCTCCCCGTCCATGAGCTTTATCAAACCTGTCTTAAAAAAAAAGTAAGGTTCCCGCCCCACTTGCCCCTTTCGCCATTCCCCTTCCCCCCCAACTCTAAGGGCTGAAGAAATACTTCCTAACATCCCCTTTTACTCATAGGAAAATTTAACTTCCAAGGGGCCCCTTTTTTTCCCCGTCCCCCTCTGGGAAAATCTTTTTCCCTGTCCACCTTATCTACCCCCCCCGATTTTTTGGGGGGTGGTGTGTGTGTGTGTGGTGTGTGTGTGTGTGTGTGTGTGTGTGTGTGTGTGTGTGTGTGTGTGTGTGTGTGTGTGTGTGTGTGTGTGTGTGTGTGTTTTGGGGGGTTTTGTGTGTGTGTGTGTGTGTGTGTGTGTGTGTGTGTGTGTGTGTGTGTGTGTGTGTGTGTGTGTGTGTGTTGTGTGTGTGTGTGTGTGTGTTGTGTGTGTGTGTGTGTGTGTGTGTGTGTGTGTGTGTGTGTGTGTGTGTGTGTGTGTGTGTGTGTGTGTGTGTGTGTGTGTGTGTGTGTGTGTGTGTGTGTGTGTGTGTGTGTGTGTGTGTGTGTGTGTGTGTGTGTGTGTGGGGGGGGGGGGGAGTGTTAGTTCCCTTTTTTTGTCCTAGGCACATGTCGATTAGATACTGGCCTGTTGTGTGTGTGTGTGTTTTACTCCCCAATTGTACTCCCTTTGGGGGTTGGGGGGGTCAGACTCAGCCCCCCCCCCTTTGCTGTCCGCTACGGGGTTTTTTCCCCCCCTTCCCATGACTTTATATACCGTTTAAAACTGTGTATGGTTCCTGCCTCCACTATATCTTTCTCAAAACTTTTTCCCCCTTCCACTACTCTGTGGCTGAAGAAATGCTTCCTAACACCCTTTTTACTCATCTGGTCTTCAGCTTCCAGTTTTTTGTTTCTGTGTTCCCCCCTAACATCCTGTCCCGTTCCTTGCATTCCCCCCTTTTTTTTGTATGCATCATGTCTCCTCTGACCCTTCTTTCCCATTTGTTAGTCCTTTTCCCTTTTTTCATAGGACAGACCCCCGAGTTGTAGAATTAACCTATCGCAAACCTTTCACTTTCTCTAGTTTCTTTACGTGTTGACCGGGGTGGGTTCCAGACTGGTGCTGCATATTTTAGATGGGCCCCGCACGGGTCATGTCTTTAAAATTCCTTGTTAAGGTAACGGAAGCTAACTTTGGTTTCCAGGCCCTTCTGGAGTTTTCTGGGTTTATTTTTGGCCCCGGGGGCGTGCTTGGGTTATACTCACCCCGGGCTTTATCCTTAGCCGAGGGTTTTTATCCTTTGTCCCCCTGTACTCTGTCAGCGGTTTTTTGCCCCTTTTCCATCTTCATGACTTTGCATTTGGGGGGGTTGAATTTGGGGGGGGAGTTGCTAGACCAGAGTCCGTCCAGGTCTGTTTGGCCTGCTTGGTTTCCCCCGATGTGATTCTCC
>WNWK01024832.1:0-12500 GCA_009830355.1 Cherax destructor
GTTTGTTAAGGGACTTGATAATATACCTTTTGAGATCTAATTCTGAAACAAAACTGGCCTTACCCACAAAATTCACTACGTTATTCATGCGGAGGTCCTCGGTCAGATGACCAAAAGCTCCAGCAGTGGGTCTTAATATGACTAAGACCTGCATCAGTAAACATCTGTCCTCTTTCCTGACAAGCCTTACCTACCATATGGATTACCACGAGGTAATCCACACACATCCATACTCCCCCATCAGGTTTTTATTTTTTTTCACAAGGATTCAAGGCGAGGTTCCCAGATTTGAAGACTCTTCCACCAACCCATGTTCTAGCACACATCTAACCTCTTGTTAGATGTCAGCTATGTAGGGAGAGAATTTAATAAGCTCAGATGAGCCTACATCTACATCATGGTCGGTGAGATCAATTATTTGGGCTTACTTAAGATACTTAACTACTTGACAGTACACCGCCCTCTCTAGAATTTTGGATATTACACTGAGTATACTAACAGGCCTATAGTTGCTGACATCAGACCTACTATTTTTCTTAAAGATAGGAGTAACTCTAGCCTCCTTGAACCCCTCTGGCACTGTATTAGTGGTGATGGACAAATTTATTATGTGAACAATGGGGATTGGCAATTCAGGAACTTAGACAGGATGTTATCTGGGCCGGTGCTCTTAGTTGGGTTTAACCTGCTTAGTTCTTTTTGCACGAAGTCATGAGATACACTTACTAGTTGACAACTGTTTGGGATTTCCCCTTTATTGGTATAGTATGCTTTAAACTTATCAGAGTCTGTGTTAAAGGTATCTGATGCAGCTGGTAGTTTACTTACTAGTGTTGATGCGACAGTTGTGTAGTAGGAATTAAAACAATTTGCCACTCTAGTTGTTTCGTGGCATACCTCGTTACCGACATTTAGCACTATGTTAGATCTATCTACGGGTTTATGGCTATACCCCAACTGTTTTAGTTGTTGCCAGAGCTTTCTAGGGTTATTCTTATAGTCTTCGATTTTTGAGCAATAGTGCCTTGCCTTTGCACCTTTTATGAGCCTCTGCACTGTTCATCACCCTTTGGAATTCATTTAGCGCTGCAATATCCTGTCTGTTTGCCTTAGTTTAATATCTTTATTATGCACCCCATACCCATCCTGTGGGCGGTAGTCAAAAGATTACAGAGGTACATAATTGGTCCAGGGACTGGACTCCAAAGTTTTGATAGCTGAACAAGTTACAGCGGTAATGAACTAGATCTGGTCACAATTATGACCAAGTTACAAAGGTAATGAGCTCCAGGTAGAGCTGGTCACACTCATGACAAGTTACAAAGGTAATGAACTAGATCTGGTCACAATCATGACAAGGTACATAGGTAATGAGCTCCAGGTAGAGCTGGTCACAATCATAACAGTTACAAAGGTAATGAATCATAAACATGTCCATACATGGTTACAATCATGAACAAATTACAGAGTAATGAGCAGTTCACAAAAATTCTAGGGAATGCATCCATTGCCCCAACAACAGATGTTGCTAGGTGCCTGTCCCTCTTCGGCAGATCAGCCAGACAGCCATTGCAAACAGCAATAGGTTGCGCCAGGAACTGCTGCTTGCAGGATGTTTGCCATAAATCTTTTTATCAACTGGTCTCTGAATTTCATATTATCTAATAGTATCTCAGTAGTCATCCAGGGTTCGGTTAATCCTCACCTCTTTCACTGGTGCAATATTATCAAGCCCAGGATGCAACTCATTCTAATGACAATATTTTTTTCAGATACTATAAATCCGTAGGCTTCAAGACGCTAACAAATCACACAATAACGAAATGGAGAACAAAATACCGCCTTGAACAGTGGTGTAGCAAGTGAAGAACAAATCCAGTGGAAAGTATAAGTGTATTGTGTACTAGTGACAGAGAATAATAATCATAGAAATTAGTAAAAACGCAAAAAAAAAAAAAATTTTTTTTGGGAGAAATTGTAGTAGTCTGCCCTGAAAAATAAAAAGCTGTGACCTGTCGTCCAAAAAAGATACTCCGGGGAACATTTTAATTCCGTATAAAGTAATTTTAGCGTTATTTTATGTAAAAACAAAAAAATGAAAAATGACGAAAAATTTATAATGAACTCATAATTACTTTTATAGATGCTATTTAGTGAAAGTTGGTAAATTGAGATTTTCAAGGTGAAATAAGAGAAATTCTGGTGTTAAATATGGGACAACGGGGAGACAACACAGGCAACAACAGGAAGATGACAAGGAGTTCTGTTGCTTGTACTGTGTCAACGGTTGCAACAGAAGCTGCCGTTGCTGAATCTAGAGGTGAGTTAAACGGTCTGTTGTGGGAGTGATCAACGGTACTGTTGTTGTGGCTCAGTGTACACACACACAGGTGGTGAGGCAGGCTCTATACATAGCTTTAAGCAGAGGTATGATAAAACTCATGGCGCAGGGAGAGTGACCCAGTAGCGGCCAGTGAAGAGGCGGGGCCAGGAGCTTTGACTCGACCCTGCAACCACAACTAGGTGAGTACAACTAGGTGAGTACACACACACACACACACACACACACACACACACACAGGTGTTAACACACACATATGTGAATGACATGACGGACGGGATAGACTCAGAAGTGTCTCTGTTCGCAGATGATGTGAAATTAATGAGGAGAATCACATCGGAAGAAGACCAAGCAGGACTTCAAACAGACCTGGACAAGCTTGACATCTGGTCTAGCAACTGGCTTCTCGAACTTAATCCCACCAAATGCAAAGTCATGAAGATCGAAGAAGGGCAAAGAAGACCGCTGACAGAGTACAGGCTAGGTGGACAAAGGCTACAAACCTCATCAAAGGAGAAAGACCTTGGGGTGAGTATAACACCAAGCACGTCTCCGGAAACACATCAACCAGATAACTGAGGCAGCATATGGGCGACTGGCAAACATAAGATTAGCGTTCCGTTACCTTAACAAGGAATCGTTCAAGACACTGTACACCGTGTACGTCAGACCCATACTAGAGTATGCAGCACCAGTCTGGAACCACACCCTGGTCAAGCACGTCAAGAAATTAGAGAAAGTGCAAAGGTTTGGACAAGGCTAGTTCCACAACTCAGGGGACTGTCCTACGAAGAAAGGTTGAGGGAAATAGGACTAACAATACTGGAGGACAGAAGTGTTAGAGGAGACATGATAACGACATACAAAATACTGCGGGGAATCGACAAGGTAGATAGTGACAGGATGTTCCAGAGAGGGAACACAGAAACAAGGGGACACAACTGGAAGCTGAAAACTCAGATGAGTCAAAGGGATGTTAGGAAGCATTTCTTCAGCCATAGAGTAGTCAGGAAGTGGAATAGTCTAGCGAACGATATAGTGGAGGCGGGAACCCTACATAGTTTTAAGACAAGGTATGATAAAGCTCATGGAGCATGGAGAGCAGAGACCCAGTAGCGGACAGTGAAGAGGCGGGGCCAGGAGCTGAGTCTCGACCCCTGCAACCACAATTAGGTGAGTACACACACACACAGGTGTTGACACACACACACACATAGGTGTTGACACACACACATAGGTGTTGAAACACACACATAGGTGTTGACACACACATAGGTGTTGACACACACACAGGTGTTGACGCACACACACATGTGTTGACACACACACAAGTGTTGTCACACACACATCCCGGTGGGGCAGAAACATTTCGAAGTGTTTCCTTACACACACATACACACACATACATACAACAGGCCTAGTGTCTAATTGACATGTGCCTAGGACAAAATGGTAACTAACACACACAAGTGTTGTCACACACACACAGAGGTGTGTGTGTGGCTAGCGCTCTTGCTTCACGCACGGAGGGCCCGGGTTCAATTCCCGGCGGGGCCGAAACATTTCGAAGTGTTTCGTTACACACTCACACACACACACATACATACAACAGGCCTAGTGTCTAATCGACATGTGCCTAGGACAAAATGGTAACTAACACACACACAGAGGTGTCAGGTGTCAGGTGTCGGGGCCAGGAGCTATGACTCGACCCCTGCAACCACAACTAGGTGAGTACACACACACACACACAGGTGTTGGCACACACACACACACACAGGTGTTGACACGCACAGAGGTGTTGACGCACACACACACAGGTGTTGACACACACACACACAGGTGTTGACACACACACAGGTGTTGTCACACACACACACAGAGGTGTTGACACACACACACACACAGAGGTGTTGACACACACAGAGGTGTTGACACACATACACACACACACACAGGTGTAGACACACACACACAGGTGTTGACACACACACACACAGGTGTTGACACATACACATGTTGACACACACACAGGTGTTGAAACACACACAGGTGTTGACACACACACACACCAGTGGGTAAAGCTCTTGCTTCACGCACGGAGGGGCTGGGTTCAATTCCCGGTGGGGCAGAAACATTTTGAAGTGTTTCCTTACATACACATACACACACACATATATACAACAGGCCTAGTGTCTAATTGACATGTGCCTAGGACAAAATGGTAACTAACACAGGTGTTCACACACACACACACACACACAGAGGAGCTGAGTCTCGACCCCTGCAACCACAATTAGGTGAGTACACACAGCTGAGTCTCGACCCTTGCAACCACAATTAGGTGAGTACATGACCCAGCTGGCAAATTTTCTGAGAATAGGGGGGTTTGCAAGAGGAAGAATCCGGCCAGTCAAAGTGATTTTCAAGGCGGAATTGACTCGAAACAGGATTCTGCAGGAGAAAGCAAGACTAAGGGATATGTCAGATTACCAGAATGTGTATCTCAACCGTGACAGAACACGAGAAGAAAGACAGAAACTGAAAGAGAGGGTACAGAGACAAAAGGAGGAAAGAGAGATGGACAGGAGAACCCAGACTCAGGAGGAAGTTCAAATACCTTCAGATGTCCCCCAACCTGGACAACCCCAATGCAACCAAACAATCTAAACCAAAACACATGCTACCACCCACCTCATTACAAACTCCATCTTCACACCAACCACCCATAGTTCCTCATCAGGTCTCCCACTTTCCCAACCCCAACGTACCCCCCTGACTACGGTTTTAGAAAAGAAGTTGAAGGTTTGGTATACAAATGCGGATGGTATAACAAATAAATGTGAGGAGTGGCATGAAAGAATAAAGGAGACATCCCCAGACATAATAGCACTCGCAGAAACGAAACTCACCAGGATGATAACAGATGCAATCTTTCCACCTGGATATCAAATCCTCAGGAAAGATAAAGGGAGCAGAGGGGGAGGAGGAGTTGCAATGCTCATTAAGAACTGGTGAGGATTTGAGGAAGTGGAAGGAATGGATGGAATGGGCAAAAGGGACTACATAGTAGGAACAATCCAGTCTGAGGGCCATAATGTGGTATTTGCTGTAATGTACAACCCGCCACAGAACTGCAGGAGGCTAAGAGAAGAATACGAAGAGAGCAACAAAGCAATGGTTGACACACTAGCCGAGGTGGCCAGAAGAACCCACACAGGGAGACCAAAGTTGCTAGTTATGGGTGATTTCAATCACAAAAAGATTGATTCGGAAAACCTGGAGCCCCACGGGGGTCCTGAATCATGGAGAGCCAAGATGATGGATGTGGTACTGGAAAACCTCATGCATCAATATGTTAGAGACACTACCAGAGAGAGAGGTGAGGATGATCCAGCAAGACTGGACCTAGTATTCACCTTGAGTAGTTTGGACATCGAGGATATCACGTATGAAAGGCCCCTTGGAGCTAGTGATCACTTCGTTCTGTGTTTTGATTATATGGTTGAGCTTCAAGTGGAGAGGGGAACAGGAATAGGAAGGGAGAAACGAAACTACAAAAGGGGGGACTACACAAGCATGAGGAACTTCCTACAAGACGTTCAGTGGGAGAGAGAATTGACAGGAAAAGCAGTAAGAGAAATGATGGAATATGTGACAACCAAATGCAAAGAGACAGAGGAGAGGTTTGTCCCCAAGGGAAACAGAAGTAATGGGAAGACCAGAACGAGTCCTTGGTTCACCCAAAGGTGCAGGGAGGAAAAAACTAAGTGCACTAGAGAATGGAAAAAGTACAGAAGACAAAGGACCCAAGAAAATAAAGAGATTAGCCGAAGAGCAAGAAACGAATATGCACAGGTAAGAAGGGAGGCTCAACGACAATACGAAAATGATATAGCATCAAAAGTAAAGTCTGACCCGAAGCTGTTGTATAGCCACATCAGGAGGAAAACAACAGTCAAGGACCAGGTAATAAGGTTGAGAAAGGAATGTGGGGAGTTCACAAGAAACGACCAAGAGGTATGTGAGGAGCTCAACATGAGATTTAAAGGAGTCTTTACAGAGGAGACAGGAAGGACTCCAGGAATTCAGAATAGGGAGGTATACCAACAAGTGCTGGATGAAATACACACAACCGAGGTTGTGGTTGTTACTTTGTTGTTACTGTGTTGTTACTGTATATAGTGGACCATATGTGAGTGTGTATAGTGGACCATATAAGTAAGTGTATGTAGTGGACCATATAAGTGAGTGTATATAGTGGACCATATAAGTGAGTGTATATAGTGGACCATATAAGTGAGTGTATATAGAGGATCATATAAGTGAGTGTATATAGTGGACCAATACACACAACCGAGGAGGAGGTGAAGAAGCTGCTATGTGAACTCGATACCTCAAAAGCAGTGGGACCTGAAAACATTTCTCCGTGGGTCCTTAGAGAGGGAGCAGAGATGTTGAGTGTGCCACTAACAAAAATCTTCAACACATCCATTGAAACTGGGTAACTACCTGAGGTGGGGAAGATGGCAAATGTAGTCCCAATTTTTAAGAAAGGAGACAGACATAAGGCATTAAATTACAGACCTGTGTCACTGACGTGTATAGTATGCAAAGTCATGGAGAAGATCATCATAAGTGGCCCGGTGGCCTGGTGGCTTGAGCTCTCGCTTCACACACGGAGGGCCCGGGTTCGAACATGACAACACCTGTTGTCATGTTCACCTAGCAGCAAATAGGTACGTGGGTTGTTAGTCGACTGGTGTGGGTCGCATCCTGGGGGACAAGATTAAGGACCCCAATGGAAATAAGACAGACAGTTCTCGATGACGCACTGACTTTCTTGGGTTATTCTGGGTGGCTAACCCTCCGGGGGTAAAAATCCGAAGAAATCTTATCTTATCTTATCAGGAGGAGAGTGGTGGAGCACCTAGAAAGACACAAGCTAATATACGACAACCAGCACGGTTTCAGGGAAGGAAAATCCTGTGTCACAAACCTACTGGAGTTTTATGACAAGGTAACAGAAGTAAGACACGAGAGAGAGGGGTGGATAGACTGCATTTTCTTGGACTGCAAGAAGGCGTTCGACACAGTTCCTCAAAAGAGGTTAATGCAAAAGCTAGAGGATCAGGCACACGTAACAGGAAAGGCACTGCAATGGATCAGAGAATATCTGGCAGGGAGGCAACAACGAGTCATGGTACGTGACGAGGTGTAAGTGTGGGCACCTGTGACGAGTGGGGTTCCACAAGGGTCACTCCTGGGACCGGTACTGTATATGTGAATGACATAACGGAAGGGATAGACTCAGAAGTGTCCCTGTTTGCAGATGATGTGAAGTTATTGAGAAGAATTAAATCAGTCGAGGATCAGGCAGGACTACAAAGAGACCTGGACAGGCTACAAGCCTGGTCCAGTAACTGGCTCCTTGAATTTAACCCTGCCAAATGTAAAGTCATGAAGATCGGGGAAGGGCAAAGAAGACCGCAGACAGAGTATAGTCTAGGTGACCTAAGACTGCAAACCTCACTCAAGGAAAAAGATCTTGGGGTGAGTATAATACCGAGAAAATCTCCTGAGGTACACATTAATCAGATAACTGCTGCAGCATACGGGCGGCTGGCAAACCTAAGAATAGCGTTCCAATACCTCACTAAGGAATCGTTCAAGACTCTGTACACCATATACGTCAGGCCCATACTGGAGTATGCATCACCTGTTTGGAGCCCACACCTGGTCAAGCACGTCAAGAAACTAGAGAAAGTGCAAAGATTTGCAACAAGACTAGTCCCAGATCTAAGGGGATTGTCCTACTAAGAAAGGTTAAGGGAAATCGGCCTGATGAAACTAGAGGACAGGAGGGTTAGGGGAGACATGATAACGACATATAAAATACTGCGAGGAATAGATTACGTGGACAGAGACAAGATGTTCCAGAGAGGGGACACAGAAACAAGGGGTCACAATTGGAAGTTGAAGACTCCAATGAGTCAAAGAGATGTTAGGAAGTATTTCTTCAGTCATAGAGTTGTCAGGAAGTGGAATAGCCTAGAAAGTGACGTAGTGGAGGCAGGAACCATACATAGTTTTAAGACGAGGTTTGATAAAGCACATGGAGCAGGGAGAGAGAAAACCTAGTAGCAATCAGTGAAGAGGCGGGGCCAGGAGCTACGACTCGACCCCTGCAACCACAAATATGTGAGTACAAATAGGTGAGTACACACACACACAGATGTTAGGAAGTATTTCTTCAGTCACAGAGTGGTCGGGAAGTGGAATAGTTTGGGAAGCGATGTAGTGGAGGCAGGTTCCATACATAGCTTTAAGAAGAGGTATGATAAAGCTCATGGCGCAGGGAGAGTGACCCAGTAGCGGCCAGTGAAGAGGCGGGGCCAGGAGCTATGAATCGACCCCTGCAACCACAACTAGGTGAGTACAACTAGATGAGTACACAGGTTGGACACCTGGTCCAGCAACTGGCTTCTCGAATTTAACCCCGCCAAATGCAAAGTCATGAAGATCGTTGAAGGGCAAAGAAAACCGCAGAGTATAGGCTAGGTGGCCAAAGACTGCAAACCTCGCTCAAGGAGAAAGATCTTGGGGTGAGTATAACACTGAGCACGTCTCCGGAAGCACACATCAACCAGATAATTGCTGCAGCATACGGGCGCCTGGCAAACCTGAGAATAGCGTTCCGATACCTTAGTAAGGAATCGTTGAAGACACTGTACACCGTGTACGTCAGGCCCGTATTGGAGTATGCAGCACCATTTTGGAACCCACACTTGGTCAAGCACGTCAAGAAATTAGAGAAAGTGCAAAGGCTTGCGACAAGGTTAGTTCCAGAGCTAAGGGGAATGTCCTACGAAGAAAGGTTAAGGGAAATCGGACTGACAACACTGGTGGACAGGAGGGTTAGGGGAGACATGATAACGACATACAAAATACTGCAGGGAATAGACAAGGTGGATAGAGACAGGATGTTCCAGAGAGGGGACACAGAAACAAGGGGTCACAATTGGAAGTTGAAGACTCAGATGAGTCAAAGGGATGTTAGGAAGTATTTCTTCAGTCACAGAGTTGTCAGGAAGTGGAAAAGTCTAGCAAGTGATGTAGTGGAGGCAGGAACCATACACAGTTTTAAGATGAGGTATGATAAAGCTCATGGAGCAGGGAGAGAAGGGACCCAGTAGCGATCAGTGAAGAGGCGGGGCCAGGAGCTGAGTCTCGACCCCTGCAACCACAATTAGGTGAGTATAGGTGTTGACACACACACACAGGTATTGATACACACACAGGTGTTGACACACATACACACAGGTGTTTGACACACACACATAGGTGTTGACACACACACACACACACAGGTGTTGACACACACACACACACAGAGGTGTTGACACACACACATAGGTGTTGACACACAGACTCAGGTGTTGACACACACACACACACAGGTGTTGACATACACACACAGGTGTTGACACATATAATAGCTCTCACAGAAACCAAGCTCACAGGTATGATAACAGATGTCATCTTTCCAATGGGATACCAGATCCTGAGGAAAGACAGAGGGAACAGAGGGGGTGGAGGAGTGGCACTGCTGATCAAAAACCAATGGGATTTTGACGAGCTGGAGAGAGGAGACAGAGGAGAAGCTGGGGATTACATAGTAGGAACACTACAGTCTGGAGGTCCCAAGGTGGTAATTGCAGTGATGTATAACCCACCACAGAACAGCAGGAGGCCAAGGCAGGAGTATGATGAGAGTAATAGAACGATGATTGACACACTGGCCGAAGTAGCCAGAAGGGCTCGAGCGAGCAGGGCGAAGCTACTGATCATGGGTGACTTCAGCCATAAGGAAATCGATTGGGAGAACTTAGAGCCACATGGGGGCCAAGACACGTGGAGGTCTAAGATGCTGGAGGTGGTCCTGGAAAATCTCATGTACCAACACGTAAGGGACACTACCAGAGAGAGGGGAGGGGACGAACCAGCGAGACTGGACCTAGTATTCACCCTGAGTAGTGCAGATATTGAGGACATCACACATGAAAGCCCCCTTGGGGCCAGTGATCATATGGTTCTAAGCTTCGAATACATAGTAGAGTTACAAGTGGAGGGGGAAGCAGGAAGGGCTGCACTAATGAAGCCAAACTACATGAAAGGTGACTACGTGGGCATGAAGAACTCCTTGCACGAAGTTCTCCTGTTACCCAAGGGTAACAGGAGAAGCGAAAAAGCCAGGATGAGCCCATGGTTCACCCAAAGGTGCAGGGAAGCCAAAACCAAGTGTGCCAGGGAATGGAAGAGGTACAGAAGGCAAAGGACCCAGGAGAATAAGGAGAGCAGTCGTAGAGCCAGAAATGATTATGCACAGGTAAGAAGGGAGGCCCAAAGACAGTACGAGAATGCCATAGCAGCGAAAGCCAAATCTGACTCGAAGCTGTTGTACAGCCACATCAGGAGGAGAACAACAGTCAAGGACCAGGTGATCAGGCTGAAGAAGGAAGGAGGGGAGGTCACAAGAAATGACCGTGAAGTGTGTGAGGAGCTCAACCAGAGATTCAAAGAGGTGTTCACAGAGGAGATAGAGGGGCCTCCAGAAAGGAGGAGAGGCAGGGTACACCATCAGGTGTTGGACACAATACACACAACTGAGGAGGAAGTGAAGAGGCTACTAAGCGAGCTAGATACCTCAAAGGCGATGGGGCCGGATAACATCCCACCATGGGTCCTGAGAGAGGGAGCAGAGGAGCTGTGTGTACCCTTAACAACAATCTTCAACACATCTATCGAAACAGGGCAACTACCTGAGGTATGGAAGAGAGCAAATGTAGTTCCAATTTTTAAAAAAGGAGACAGGAATGTAGCACTAAACTACAGACCAGTGTCACTGACATGTACAGTATGCAAGATCATGGAGAAGATAATCAGGAGAAGAGTGGTGGAGCACCTAGAAAGGAATGATCTCATCAACGACGGCCAACACGGTTTCAGGGACGGGAAATCCTGTGTCACAAACCTACTGGAGTTCTACGACAGGGTGACAGCAGTAAGACAAGAGAGAGAGGGGTGGGTAGATTGCATATTCTTGGACTGTAAGAAGGCGTTTGACACAGTTCCACACAGGAGATTAGTGCAGAAGCTGGAGGACCAGGCAGGGATAACAGGGAAGGCACTACAATGGATCAGGGAATACCTGTCAGGAAGACAGCAGCGAGTCATGGTACGTGGCGAGGTGTCAGAGTGGGCGCCGGTGAAGAGTGGGGTTCTACAGGGGTCAGTCCTAGGACCGGTGCTGTTTCTGGTATTTGTGAACGACATGACAGAAGGAATAGACTCTGAAGTGTCCCTGTTTGCAGATGATGTGACGTTGATGAGAAGAATTCAATCGGACGAGGATCAAGCAGAACTACAGAGGGATCTGGACAGGCTGCAAGCCTGGTCCAGCAATTGGCTCCTGGAGTTCAACCCCACCAAGTGCAAAGTCATGAAGATTGGGGAAGGGCAAAGAAGACCGCAGACGGAGTACAGTCTAGGGGGCCAGAGACTACAAACCTCAATCAAGGAAAAAGATCTTGGGGTGAGTATAACACCGAGCACATCTCCTGAGGCGCACACCAACCAAATAACTGCTGCAGCATATGGGCGCCTAGCAAACCTAAGAACAGCATTCCGACATCTTAATAAAGAATCGTTCAGGACCCTGTACATTGTGTACGTTAGGCCCATATTGGAGTATGCAGCACCAGTTTGGAACCCACACCTAGCCAAGCACGTAAAGAAGCTAGAGAAAGTGCAAAGGTTTGCAACAAGACTAGTCCCGGAGCTAAGGGGTATGTCCTACGAGGAGAGGTTAAGGGAAATCGACTTGACGACACTGGAGGACAGGAGAGATAGGGGGAACATGATAACGACATATAAGATACTGAGAGGAATTGACAAGGTGGACAAAGACAGAATGTTCCAGAGATGGGACACAGCAACAAGGGGACACAGTTGGAAGTTGAAGACTCAGATGAATCACAGAGATGTTAGGAAGTATTTCTTCAGTCACAGAGTGGTTGGGAAGTGTAATAGTTTGGGAAGCGATGTAGTATAGGCAGGTTCCATACATAGCTTTAAGAAGAGGTATGATAAAGCTCAT
>WNWK01024832.1:15000-29224 GCA_009830355.1 Cherax destructor
GGTGGTAGATGGTGGTGGTAGATGGTGGTGGTAGATAGTGGTGGTAGATGATACTGGTAGATGATGCTGGTAGATGATGTTGGTAGATGATGGTGGTAGATAATGGTGGTAGATGATGGTAAATGATGGTGGTAGATGATGGTGGTAGATGATACTAGTAGATGATGGTGGTAGATGGTGGTGGTAGATGGTGGTGGTAGATGGTGGTGGTAGATGATGGTGGTAGATGGTGTTGGTAGATGATACTGGTAGATGATGGTGGTAGATGATGGTGGTAGATGATGATGGTAAATGATGGTGGTAGATGTTGGTGGTAGATGATGGTGGTAGATGATGGTGGTTGATGGTGATGGTAGATGATGGTGGTAGATGATGGTGGTAGATGATAGTGGTAGATGATGGTGGTAAATGATGGTGGTAGATGATGGTGGTAGAAGATGGTGGTAAATGATGGTGGTAGATGATGGTGGTAGATGATACTGGTAGATGATGGTGGTAGATGATACTGGTAGATTATGGTGGTAGATGATGGTGGTAGAAGATGGTGGTGGTAGATGATACTGGTAGATGATGGTGGTAGATGGTGGTAGATGACACTGGTACATGATGGTTGTAGATGGTGGTGGTAGATGATACTGGTAGATGATACTGGGAGATGATGGTGGTAGATAATGCTGGTAGATGATGGTTGTAGATGATGGTGGTATAGATGATGGTGGTAGATTATGGTGGTAGATGGTGGTGGTAGATGATACTGGTAGATGATACTGGTAAATGATGGTGGTAGATGATGGTGGTAGATAATGCTGGTAGATGATGGTGGTAGATGGTGGTGGTAGATGATACTGGTAGATGGTGGTGGTAGATGATGGTGGTAGATGGTAGTGGTAGATGATACTGGTAGATGATGGTGGTAGATGATGGTGATAGATGATGGTGGTTGATGATGGTGGTAGATGATACTGGTAGATGATGGTGGTAGATGATGGTGGCAGATGGTGGTAGATGATGGTGGTAGATGATGGTGATAGATGATGGTGGTAGATGATGGTGGTAGATGATACTGGTAGATGATACTGGTAGATGATGGTGGTAGATGATGGTGGTAGATGATGGTGGTAGAAGATGGTGGTAGAAGATGGTGGTAGATGATGGTGGTAGATGATACTGGTAGATGATGGTGGTAGATGATGGTGGTAGATGATGGTGGTAGATGATGGTGGTAGATGATGATGGTAGATGATGATGGTAAATGATGGTGGTAGATGATGGTGGTAGATGATGGTGGTAGATAATGGTGGTAGATTATGGTGGTAGATTATGGTGGTAGATGATACTCGTAGATTATGGTGGTAGATTATGGTAGATAATGCTGGTAGATGATTGTGGTAGATAATACTGGTAATTGATGCTGGTAGACTCCAGGTAAACACACACACGCATACACAACGCAACAGTCTAGGGGGCCAGAGACTACAAACCTCACTCAAGGAAAAGGATCTTGGGGTGAGTATAATACCGAGCACATCTCCTGAGGCGCACATCAACTAAATAACTGCTGCAGCATACGGGCGCCTAGCAAACCTAAGAACAGCATTCCGACATCTCAATAAGGAATCGTTCAGGACCCTGTACACCGTGTACGTTAGGCCCATATTGGAGTATACAGCACCAGTTTGGAACCCATACCTAGCCAAGCACATAAGGAAATTAGAAAAAATGCAAAGGTTTGCAACAAGACTAGTCCCGGAGCTAAGGGGTAAGTCCTACGAAGAAAGATTAAGGGAAATCGGACTGACGACACTGGAGGACAGGAGGGTCAGGGGAGACATAACGATACAAAATACTGAGAGGAATTGACAAGGTGGACAGAGACAGGATGTTCCAGAGATGGGACACAGCAACAAGGGGTCACAATTGGAAGTTGAAGACTCAGATGAGTCAAAGGGATGTTAAGAATTATTTCTTTAGTCATAGAGTGGTAATGCTTTATTTACAGGGAGCAAAGTCAGAGTATTTTTCCAGAATGGTTTGTAATATACCACTGTGGATAATTTATATATCTTGAACATTTCTGAGTGAGTTGTCTCTGAATTAATTTATTTTTATCGCACTCCAGTGTGTGACAATAGTCCATCTGGCAAAAGTTTACATTTCATTTGGTCTACATCTGGTGGTGGTGATTTAACCTGCCAAAGATACTTGTAACCCAGCCGGAGGCGGGCAGGTGGTGACATCCAAGAGTCTGCTTATTTTGTTGGATGCACCATAGACATGTGGCTCCTCCTGCATGATAGAATGATGATAGATGGACTGACTGGTGTCAATCTCCTGAGTCTTAAGTCAATAAAATTCAGTTGAAGTTCTTTTCGTATTATTGTTCTCAAACTGCTAAGTGACAAGCCAAGATTGTAATCTACCCCTCTTTGAAAGCATAAAACTTAGCCAATTTATCAGTTCTATCATGAATCTGAAGACCAATGTGAGATGGAATCCACAGCATGTGCACTCTGACTCTACTATCCAGAATCCTACCATACCTGTGTCTGGCTTCTGACACAAGCATGCTACAAGTTATACTTGATGAGTTGAGAGCATTTATGGATGACAGAGAATCAGTTACAATTAAAGTGTCAGCCTTAGATACATGAATGCATTTGAGTGCAAGGAGTATGGCAAATAGTTCTGTCTGAAGGGTAGAGGCCCAGTTATAGATGCGTGCTCCAATTTCTTTATGGGAGCCATCACTCTGCATGACAACAGCAGCACTACCAGCTGGCACCAGTGGATTGGTGAACACTACCAGCTGCACCAGTGGACTGGTGAATGCTAAAAGCTGCACCAGTGGATTGGTGAACACTACCAGCTGCACCAGTGGATTGGTGAACACAACCATCAACGTAAATAATTTGTGAGAGAGTGTTCTGTGTGACTAAGTTATCAGTGCAGCTTAAGGCATCATGTTTGGCTCAAAGACGAAGCTTTGGTTGTGATTTAAGAAGAGTTTTGGGGAGAAATGGAGGAATGGTAGTTTGGAATTGGGTAATATCCCATGGAGCGGGGAAGTGCCGCTGCTCCCTTACTTGACATAGATCATGTACCATGTTTATGCGGAGGTCGGTTCCAGTTTTCTCGATCCATCTGGAGGGGTGTTCACCAGTGCTGAGGAAAGTTTGGAGGGCTTCTGTGCAAGGGTTTGAATGGGCTTGCATTAGCATATTAACCCCAATTAGGATATTTCTTTCAGTAACACGATCTCTGATGCTTGGAATATCAAGTTCTTTCTGCATATTTAAAATTTTGGCAGTACGAGGGCATCCTAAAATGATCCTCATTGCTTCGTTCTGCAGTTTTCCAGCCCTCCAAGCTTCCAGTCAGACACAAGAGCAAGTAGTGGGGTAGCATAATCAACCAATGATCTAATATAAGCAAGATACATCATTTTCACAATTTTAACATTAGCACCAAACCTGGGGTGAAACCCTGCCACAGCTCTAAGTGCTCTTAGCCTTTCTTTGTATTGACGACAAAGTCTCGTTACAACAGGTCCAAGTAGTTGGACCTCAAAGCCTAGATACCTGTATCTGTTTACATATTCTAGAAGAGACCCATCATGCAACTGGATCTGGCCAACTGTCCCTCTGTCGAGGAGGACGCCTATTGAGTATCTTTGTTTTATCAGTAGAGATTATCAACCCTCAGGTCCTGGTACGAGGCTAGTACATGGTTAAGGATGTTTTAGGTGTTTACCTGGAGTTTACCTGGAGAGAGTTCCTGGGGTCAACGCCCCCGCGGCCCGGTCTGTGACCAGGCCCCATGGTGGATCAGGGCCTGATCAACCAGGCTGTTACTGCTGTCCGCATGCAGTCCAACGTACGAACCACAGCCTAACTGGTCAAGTACCGACTTTAGGTGCCTCTCCAGTGCCTGCTTGAAGACAGCCAGGGGTCTATTGATAATCAACTACTGGGAACGATTGAAGTTCCTAAACCTGTACTCTCTAGAACGCAGGCGGGAGAGATACATTATTATATACACATGGAAAATTCTCGAGGGATTAGTACTAAACTTGCACACAAAAATCACTCCCTACGAAAGCAAAAGACTCGGCAGGCGATGTAACAACACCCCAATGAAGAGCAGGGGTGCCACTAGCACGTTGAGGGACAACACAATAAGTGTCAGGGGCCCAAGATTGTTCAACTGCCTCCCAGCATACATCAGGGGGATTACCAAGAAAACCCTGGCTGTCTTCAAGCAGGCACTGGACAGGCACCTCAAGTCGGTACCTGATCAGCCGGGCTGTGGTTCGTACGTTGGACTGCGTGCGGCCAGCAGTAACAGCCTGGTTGATCAGGCTCTGGTCCAACAGGAGGCCTGGTCACAGACCGGGCCGCGGGGCGTTGACCCCTGGAATTCTTTCCAGGTAGACTCCAGGCAGGTATGCTGGGAGGCAGTTGAACAGTCTTGGGCCCCTGACACTTATTGTGTTGTTCCTCAACGTGCTAGTGGTACCCCTGCTTTTCATTGGGGGGATGTTGTATCGTCTGTCGAGTCTTTTTCTTTCGTAGGTGGTTTATAGCAGTTATTTTTTTGCCGTGAAGGTTCTCTGCACATTTTCTATGTTAGCAATTTCACCCGCCTTGAAAGGTGCAGTTAAGTGTGCAGCAATATTTCAGCCTAGATAGAACAAGCGACCTGAAAATTTTCATCATGGGCTTGGCATCCCTGATTTTGAAGGTTCTCATTATCCATCCTGTCATTTTTCTAGCAGATGCGATTGCTACAGTGTTATGGTCCTTGAAGGTGAAATCCTCTGACATGATCACTCCCAGGTCTTTGACATTAGTTTTTCGCTGTATTGCGTGGTTGGAATTTGTTTTATACTCTGATGAGATTTTAATTTCCTCACGTTTTCCATATCGGAGTAATTGAAATTTCTCCTCATTGAACTTCATATTGTTTTCTGCAGCCCATTTAAAGATTTGGTTTATGTCTGCTTGGAGTCTTGCAGTGTCTTCAACGGTGGACACTGTCATACAGATTCGGGTGTCATCTGCAAAGGAAGACACGGCACTGTGGCTTATATCCCTGTCTATGTCCGATATGAGGATGAGGAATAGGATGGGAGCAAGTACTGTGCCTTGTGGAACAGAGCTTTTCACAGTAGCCGCCTCAGACTTTACTCTGTTGACTACTACTCTTTGTGTTCTACTTGTTAGGAAATTATAGATCCATCTACCAACTTTTCCTGTTATTCCTTTATCACGCATTTTGTGTGCTATTACACCATGGTCACACTTGTCAAAGGCTTTTGCAAAGACTGTGTATATAACATCTGCATTTTGTTTGTCTTCTAGAGCATCCAGGACCTTGCCATAGTGGTCCAGTAGTTGGGACACACAGGAGCGACCTTCTCTAAACCCATGCTGCCCTGGGTTGTGCAATTAATGGGTATCTAGATGAGTGGCGATCTTGCTTCTTAGAACCCTTTCAAAGATTTGTATGATATGGGACGTTAGCGCTATTGGTCTGTAGTTCTTTGCTATTGCTTTACTGCCACCTTTGTGGAGCGGGGCTATGTCTGTTGTTTTTAGTAACTGCGGGACGACACCTGTGTCCATGCTCCCTCTCCATAGGATGTTAAGGGCACATGATAGGGGCTTCTTGCAGTTCTTGATGAACACGGAGTTCCATGAGTCTTTTCGAAGTCACTTGACGTCAGGATAATGTCAGATTGGTTTGCGTCTATCAAGTTCTGTGGTTCTCTCATTAAAAAATCATTAGGTCTTCGACTCCGGTCTGGTTAGCGGCTCGCTAAAAACTGAGTCATACTGGGACTTTAGTAGCTCACTCATTTCCTTGCTGTCATCTGTGTAGGACCCATCTCGTCTAAGTAGGGGCCCAATACTGGATGTTGTTCTCGACTTTGATTTGGCTTAAGAAAAGAAAGACTTTGGGTTTCTTTCAATTTCATTTATGGCTTTTAGTTCTTCCCGCGTTTCTTGATTCCTGTAAGATTCCTTTAGTTTTAGTTCGATGTTTGCAATTTCCGGTGGTGTGAATCATTATATTATCAGCAAAACTAATTATATAATGATGGGGCTGGCTAGATTTTTAGATTTTGCCACCGAAGTGGCTAGTTTATTGTGCACCCCATATCCATCCTGTGGACGGTAGCGCAAGAGCATATGGATACACAAAAGGCCTAGGCACTAGGCCCCAAAGGGTTAACAATTGTACATTTGGGTTTATATCTACATTTCAATTATCTGTTACAAGCAGATATCTTATTTCATGAATAAGATATCTTGACATGTCACATAGGTTATTATATTGTATATCTCTATATTCCTCAATAAGTGCACAATTAAGCACATAGTGTTCACGACAGTGACCATATGCCTGATCACATAATTTGCATTTAGTTTGATCATCATCTGTCTCCCAAACTGTCAGAAGTACCTGTAGCCAAGCCTAAGCCTGGCCACTACAACATCAGTCAGTCTGTTCACATTGCAAGTTGCTCCACAAACATGCCCATCTGTGCTCGCATTATCATGAGCACAGATAGGCACGTTCATGGAAATTAATTTGGATTTATATCTACAGTTCACTTATCTGTTACAAGCAAATTTAGGAAATTTGCTTAGAATAAGTGGTATCCTACCTTCACTAATAAGATATCTTGACATGTCACATAGGTTATTATACTCTGTCTATCTCTATATTCCTCAATAAGTGGACAATTCAGCACATAGTGTTCAAGACAGTGACCATATGCCTGATCACATAATTTGCATTTAGGGGCTGGCTAGGCATAGCATTAATTAGAATATTGAGTAAGGTGAGACTGAGCACACCTCCCTGTGGGGTTCCTAATTCAAAATCTTTAGTTATACTTTTATGTCCCTGGAACAACACAGAAGACTTTCTGTTGGACAGGTAGCCTTTAATCCAGCGGAGAAGCCATCCTCCAACATCCATTCTGGCAAGTTCACTAATGATTACATGTCGGTTGGCTACATCAAAAGCAGATTTTAGGTCAAGGAAGGTAGTGTATGAGCTGGCAGTGTGCAGAGGAGAAAGGTGTCTATGCAATGATGCACACTCCTTCCATGCATGAAACCATGCAACCAGGGAGACAATTGTTTTTAATTCTGTGCATGAGACGATTAAGAATCATCCTCTCGAATGTTTTACACAAGCAGCTACTAACCTGGAGTCTACCTGGAGAGAATTCCAGGGGTCAACGCCCCCGCGGCCCGGTCTGTGACCAGGCTTCCTGTTGGACCAGAGCCTGATCAACCAGGCTGTTACTGCTGGCCGCACGCAGTCCAACGTACGAACCACAGCCCGGCTGATCAGGTACCGACTTTAGGTGCCTGTCCAGTGCCTGCTTGAAGACAGCCAGGGGTTTGTTTGTAATCCCCTGATGTATGCTGGGAGGCAGTTGAACAATCTTGGGCCCTGACACTTATTGTGTTGTCCCTCAACGTGCTAGTGGCACCCCTGCTCTTCATTGGGGGATGTTACATCGCCTGCCGAGTCTTTGCTTTCGTAGGAGTGATTTTTGTGTGCAAGTTTGGTACTAAGAGATATTGGGGAAATAAGTTTTGTTTGGACTTAGGAATGGGAATGATGATTCTGTTGGTCCAAGATTTAGGGAGCTCCCCAGGTACATAGCTTATGTTATATAATTCAAGTAAAGGATTACCTAGTACTCGACACAGCAATCTGAGTATGTTGTAAGTAATACCATCCTCACCAGGCGAAATGGAGTTGCCCTTAGTTAGTGCTACATCAAATTCAAATACAAATTCTTTATTTCTAGTAATATACAGAGTGGGGTGCAATTATAGTAATGTACATTTTATGAAGTAGATATTACAAGATGGCCAATAATATGCCTAGGTATGCCTAGGCTTTTCAGGCAGTCTTATGATAGGTCTTACTCAATAGTGACACAATGATTATACTGATAGTAAGGTTAGGTAATTGTAGTGATTAATTAGGTTTACAATATTGAGGATTGAAATTAAAACATTTAAAATTAAACAATTAGTTTAAAGAATTTAACAATTACTTTATATAATAATGGTAAAGGTGATGTATTGGCATAAACCGTTTCTATATTGGAGTGTCTTAGGCAAACTTATGACTAGCTTAAAATTTGAAGCAATAGTTGTATTAGAATTTTGGTCAGATTAAGGGGAACACAGATATCAGTAAGTATCTTTTTTGGTTTAAGATAAAGTAGTTTTCATTTTGCTACCGGTTGGTGCGTAAGTGAGATAAGATGTTTTAACGGGCTTTTAAAGTGGAAATTTTCTGTTCTAAGTTTTCAGGCAGGAGTTCAGATCTTAGGCCCTTTTATGCATTGAATTTTTTTATAGATTTAGTCGGAAGGGAAGTCAAAAAGTGTTTATGTCGGGGATTAGTCATGGGTCCTGTCACAACTGTCAAGAAAGTGTTTTAGCTCAGGGTTAAAGTTGGAATTTATGGTTATATAAATATAGATAGCAGAGTAGTAAGTAGGGGTGTTCTGAACAGTGAGTAGGTTTAGGTCATTGAAGATGGGGGGGGCCAGCGTTGGATTACGTGATAATTTTAGGGTTTTTTTGGGGTTTTAATGGCTTTAGGTGGGAATTGCTTTGGGATCCCCATGCAAAAGGCATATGTGAGGTAGGGATAGATGAGTGAATAGTATAGTGTGAGTAGGGCTGATTGTGGTACAAAATACAGATCTTAGAGGATCCCCAGTTTTGGACACTTTCTTTATTATGTGTTGGATATGGGTGCTGAATTTCAGGCTGCTGTCAAGGTAAGGCCCGGTTTTTCCCCCTCGTTATGTTCAAAGTTGTGAAAGGAATGTTAGTCACTTTCTTGCTGAGTATAAAACATATCGGGCCCCCTTGAGTCTTGTTTGTCCATTAATTTCACCTGTGTGGTACTGGGAAGATTGTCATAGCAGATGTGGCACCCAAAAGACTGACTAACTATTCTATGAGGATGAGGGTGCGCGATCTGACCTGTTCTTTCCCTTAATTATGTTTATGTCCCTCCATGCCCGGCTAAGTGGGGTGTGACGAATTTAAAAATGGTATAAAATACTTAGACAAGGATGGGGATGTCACCGTGGTTGTTCAATATATTTATAGATGGGGTTGTAAGAGAAGTGAAGAGGGTCTTGGAAGTTTTAAAAGATAAAGAACAAATACAAAGTGGGAGTTGTCACAGTTGTTTTTGCTGATACACGGCTTTAAATTCTGAAGAGAAGTTGCAGGGTTGGGGTGGATAATTTTGGGGAGGGTTTAAAAGAAGAAAATTGAAGGTGAATATGGAAAGAGTAAGGTGATGAGGATAACAAAAAATAGGTGACAAAAAATTGGATATCAGATTGGAGGAGAAGTAAAGGGGGGTGAATGTATTCAGATATTTGGGAGTGGACATGTCGCGATGGGTCTATGAAGGATGAGGGGTCAAAATTATGAGGGAAAAGGGTGAGTGGAGCACTTCGGTCTGTGGAGACAAGAACCTTGTCCAGGAAGTAAAAGGGGGGAAGTTAAGATGTTATACCAACACTCTTATAGGGGGAAGCAGGGTGATGAATGTTGCAAGAGGGAAGGCTGGAGGCAGTGGAGATGTCCGCTGAGGTCAATGTGTGGGTGAATATAATGCAAAATTTGGAGTTTGGAAATTAGGAGGAGGGCGGGGGTTTCCAAAACTATTATCCAGAGAGCTGAGGAGGGGGGGTTTTGAGGTGGTTCGGAAGTAGAGAGAATGGAACGAGACAGAATGACTTCGGGGTATTGTGTGGAGGAAGGTGGGGGGGGGGGCCCTAGGAAAGGCTGGAGAGGGGAAAGGAGGTTTTTTCGAGGGGGGTTTGGGCTTCCAGCAAGCATGTGACGTATTTGATAGAAAAAGAATGGAGACAAATGGTTTTGATACTTGCGGGGGTTGGAGTGTGAGCAAAAAACATTTTTTAAGGATTGGGGGAAACCGCAGGCCCCGGCTTGAGTCCCCGGGGATGGAAGAAGTTCGCACCTGAAGGAGGGTTTAATGTTGCAGTTTTTAACTGTAGTGTAAAACACCCCCTGAGAAATGATAAGTGAATGATGATGAAAGTTTTTCTTTTTTGGGACCCTGCCTTGGTGGGAATCGCCGATGTGTTAATAAAAAAAAAATTGTCTATTTTATACCATTTTTTAAATTCCTCTGTTAGAAATGCAACACAAGGTATCGGTCCGAACAGCGTACCTTTTAAACTTCTACTAGTGAGATGTAGATCTGAGAGAGACGTGACCTCTCAATGATCACATTCTTGCTTCTACTAGATGAGATGTAGGCACACATCTCACCCCCCTTTTTAAGGCCCTACTGTCACTTCTATTTCACATTGTTTCAGACTATGGAACAATACTCTTCTCCGGTGAGGACGCCACCTCAAAACTAGATCTTCAAGGGGATAGACTGATTACATCGTCTTCACATCTCTTCTTTCTATCACCTTTTTTTACTCGACTGAAGAAGCTACTTTAGGGGAAACGTTTAAATAAACTACCTAACTGTTGCATATGTGGGGGTGACTTAGACCGTTGAAAAATTTTTTTATCTTTTTTGGAGCTGTCATAGGCCTCTGGCACCCCAAGGGATTTGAAGATCCCAGCATTCCAGGGGACGATGTTTCTATAGGTGGGCCTAGTCCGCAGCAGTACGTTTCAATGTTCAAAAAGGATCATTGTAATAAAATGGTTTTATGGGAAATATGATTATTATGGAAGATAGGGGTTAGAGTATCAGGAGGTTTAAGGGTTCTAAGTACAGTGGTCCCCGGTTTTCGAAAACTTCCAACTCAAAATTTGTAAGTGAATTATTGTAAGTGCTTTTGAAAATTTTTTTGGGGATCTGAAACGGACTAATCAATTTACATTATTCAAAGGGAAAAATTCTTCGTAACGGCATTTTGGATATTCGGGGTCGAATTATGGCCGAAACTGGGTGTAGTTCTTCTGCTACAAGGTCATTGTTAAAGGCACAACAGAGGAACACTCTAGGAATTAAACCAGTCAGTCCATGTGCAACAAAGTCCTCATGTTAATCAGGGGGAACGTTTCCCTTGAATATCCCACCAGGAAGGATAGTATTACCTATATCTAGTGAGGTTACCCTTTGGGAAAAAAGATCTGTTACAATGGAAAAACACAGCTGGAAATAATGTTGAAGACAAGGCACAGATCAAGGGCCTCCATAGATATGTGTGGGTTCAAGGCCCCACAATTTGCATTATCAGACTATTTAACAGTGACAACATTTGGGTTACCATTGGATTCCCAAACTGTGAGTTTCCAATGCTTTGTTTTTGCATTAAATCCAAAATAAAGTAGGCTCAGACTGAGCAAAGTTGGGGGCCAAAAAATTTTTTAACTTATCAGCAGGAGTATAAAAAATATGTAGAGCAGAGTTCCCAATATAAATCCTAACCCCGGGGGGTTTGCAGTCCCTCTGTTTTATTATGTGTGAAATTGAGGGGGGAAGGGTTTTTAAAATATAGAACACAAGAGTTAGTAGATTTGAGATTATATGTAACAAATGATGGCAATTTAGAGGGTGGGATTTTCAGGGCCTCTGCCTCTTTTAAAAACCCCGTGGGTTCAGGAAGTGTTTTTTTAAGTCAATCAATATTCCAACGAAAAAAAGTTTATACGAGTGTTTTCCTTTTTCCCTCCACATGATTATGGGGTAAATAAATAGCCCTTCGGGGCAAAATCTAACTGTTCCATTATAAAAGCCCCGGAGATGATGCGGAGATGATACTGGTAGATGTTATATCTACTTTCTCAAGATGTTTGTTGCTGTGATTGGTTAGGAGTAGCCCACCCCACCCCCAAAAACTATTTACCACCATCTACCGCTATCTGTAAAATTCCCCATACTAACAATTACTACTATTAACCCCCAGTACTATTACTAAAACTACCATCAGGAAGAGCAGGCAACCACTATCCTTGGGAAGGAACATCCGTAATGGGGGTGGTGGAGTGGTGGTTGTTAGTAGTGGTGATTATATGGTGTAAGTGGTTTTTTGTAGTGGTGGTAGTAATGGTTGTTGGTTGGTTGTTAGTAGGGGGGGAGTAGTGGTCGTTAGTGGTGGTTGTTAGTAGTGGTGGTTTTTTGTAGTGGTGGTTGTTAGTAGTGGTGGTTGTTTAGTGGTGGTTGTTAGAGGGGAGTTTTGTAGTGGTGGTTTTTTTAGTGGTGGTTTTTTGTAGTGGTGGTTGTTATTAGTTTTTGGTTTTAGTAGTGGTGGTTGTTAGTGGTGGTTGTTTTTTTTTGGGGTTAGGGGGTAGTGGTGGTTTTTTGTGGTGGTAGTGGTAGTTGTTAGTGGTGGTAGTGGTGGTTTTTTGTAGGGGGGTAGGGGTCAGTGGTGGTGTGGTGGTTGTTATGGTGGTGGTTATGGTGGTAGTGGTGGTTTTTTGTGGTGGTAGTGGTAGTTGTTAGGGGGTAGTGGTGGTGTTAGTAGTGGAGTAGTGGTTGTCAGTGGTGGTAGTGGTGGTTGTTAGTGGTGGTGGTTAGGGGGTTGTTAGTGGTGGGGGGTTTGTGGTGGTAGTGGTTTGTTATGGTGGTAGTGGTAGTTGTTAGGGGGTTGTTAGTAGTGGTTTGTTGGGGGGGGAGTGGTGGTTTTATTAGTGGTGGTTCTTGTAGTGGTGGTAGTAGTGGTTATTGTAGTGGTGCTTGTTAGTAGTGGTGGTAGTAGCGGTTTTTTTGGTGGTTGTTGAGTCGGTTGTTAGTGGTGGTAAAAAGGTTTTTGTAGTGGTGCTTGTTAGTAGTGGTGGTAGTAACGGTTGTTAGTAGTGGAGTTGTTAGTAGTGGCGGTTGTTAGTGGTGGTTGCTAGTAGTGGTGGTTGGTAGTGGTGGTTTTAGTAGTAGTGGTGATGGTAATGGTGGTTGTTGTAGTAGTGGGGGGAGTGGTAGTGTTGCATATGTGTCTAATTTACCAACTCGTGGTTCTCGAACCATTCATTTAAAAATGGTATTGTAGTGGTGGTGGTAGGGGGGTGGGGGTGGTAGGGGGGTGGTGGTGGGTAGTAGTGATGTGGTGGTAGTGGTGGTGGTGGTGGTAGTGGTAGTGGTGGTGGTAGTGGTGGTGGAAGGTGATAGGTGGGGGGAGGGTGGAGTGGTGGCAGGGGGGGCAGTGGTGGTGGTGGATTAATGGTGGTGGGTGGTGGTGGTGGAGTGGTGGTGGTAGAGAGGTGGAGTGGTGGTGGTAGGGGGGTAGTGGTGGTGGTGGGGGTTAGTAGTGGGGGTGGAGGGGGATGTGGTCATGTGGTGGAGTAGTGGTGGTGGTAGTAGTGGAGGGTAAAATGGTGTTGGTAGTGTTGGTGGTGGATTTGGGGGTAGTGGTGGGGGAGTGGTTGTGGTGGTGTTAGTGGTGTTGGTGGGTGGTTTGGAGTGGTGGTGGTAGTGGTGGTGGTATGGTGGTGGTGGTGGTGGAGTGGTGGTGTTAGTGGTGGTGGTAGTGGTGGTGGTAGTGGTGGTGGTAGTGGTGGTGGGTGGTGGTGGGGTGGTGGTGGTGTGGTGGGAAAGGGGGGGAGTGGTGGGTGGAGTGGTAGTGGGGTGGAGAGTGGTGGTGGGGGGTTTGGGGTGGTGGTGGTATGGTGGTGGAGTGGTGGTGGATGGTGGTGGTAGGGGGGTGGTGGGTAGTGGGGGTGGTAGGGGGGGGGTGGGGTGGTAGTGGTAGTGGTGGTGGTAGTAGTAGTGTTTTGGGGGTGGTAGGAACCAACATTCAAAAAGTAATAAAGGAAATTTAAACCCTTTTTAAACCCTTTTCCAGCAAGGAGGAGGAGGGAAGGGGGGGAAAAGGGAAAGGGGGAGAAGGAAGAGGGAAAAAAGAGGAGGAGGAGGAGGGGAAGAGGAGGCGGAAGAGGAGGAGGGAAGAAGGAGGAAGAGGAGGAAGAAAAAGGAAGAGGTGAGGAGGAGGCGGAAGAAAAGAGGAGGAGGAGGAGAAAAGGAGGAGGAGGAGAAAGTGTAGGAAAGGAAAAGGGGGAAAGAGAAGGAGGAAGAGGAGGAGGAGGAAAGGAGAAGGAGGAGGAGGGAAAAGGAGGGAAAGGAGGAGGAATAGGAGGAGGAGGGGAGGAGGAGGAGGAGGAGGAGGAGGAGGAAGAGGAGGGAAGGAGGAGGAATAGGAGGAGGAGGGGGGGGAGGAGGGGAAAGGGGAAAAAAAGAG
>WNWK01024833.1:0-29222 GCA_009830355.1 Cherax destructor
ATGATTTCTTTTGAATGAGTTTTGTTGTAAACTACGGATTTTTAAAAAAAAATTATTGTTGCCATTGCATGGTGTCTTGTTTTTTTTTTTAATTTAAAAATTTGGTATCTGGCAACGAACCCACAGTTCACTTTTTGAAAATTTTGTCGACTTTGTTGTTTTTTTTTAACTTTTTTGGGGAATAAAAATTTATTTTAAAGATAAATGAATTATATATCAATGAAATATGTTTTCGGCCTTTTATATTTATTTATGAAAATTTTAAATTTAAAAAAAAAATTAAGGAAAATCTAAAATTATTGAAAACATTGCCGTTTTACTATATGTACTTTTATCTTTTTTTGCATCTTTTTTTGGGATAAATCTGTCAAAAAATTTTTAATATTAATTTAAAAAATTTATTTCAGAAAAAAATTTTTTTGTTTTTATTGGGGTTTTTATAGATTTTTTTAATTTTAAAGAAATTTTTGGGGAGTATCGGTAAGTGGGGGGTGTGGGGCCCCGTTGACTCTGGACGGGTGGGGAGGGGGTCGGCCCCCCAGCCCTCCATTTCCCTGTTTATCCCCCGTTCGGGATGACAACATGCCACCGTTAAGCCTTATACAGCGACCAACAGTAATAACGCCAGTTTCTCTGATTCCCTCTACCCTTAAAACGCTCAATTTCAAGTAATCATGAGATAACCCCCGATTCATATATTCTTCCCCCGATTATATAATAATTAATAATCATTTTCGTCATAAAAAAAATAATTAACTATAACTCTATAAAAATATCATCATGACATGACCGTTTATATCTTAAAATAACATTTAAATTGGAACACCTGTTGACCTGAGGGGTTTTGATCCCAGGTACTGGGCTGCCAGGTCTGGGGCTGCCAGGTCTGGTGTTTCCAGGTCGGGTTGCCAAGGGGACTGGTGCCCAGGTAAAAGTGCTGCCAGGTCCGGGGGCTGCCAGGTCCCGGTGCTGCCAGGTACTGGTGTGCCAGGTACTGGTGCTGCCCGGGACTGGTGTTTCCAGGCTGGTGTTGCCAGGTCTGGTGCTGCCAGGTACTGGTGCTGCCAGGTACTGGTGTGCCAGGTACTGGTGTTGCCAGATCTGGTGCTGCCAGGTACTGGTGTGCCAGATCTGGTGTTGCCAGGTCTGGGGGTGCCAGGACTGGTGCTGCCAGGTACTGGTGGGTTTAGAACTGGTGCTGCCAGGTACTGGGTTTCCAGGTACTGGTGTGCCGGTTACTGGTGTGTCCAGATACTGGTGCTGCCGGGGACTGGTGTTGCCAGGTACTGGTGCCAAAGTCTGGTGCTGCCAGGTACTGGTGCTGCCGGTACTGGTGTTTCCAGATACTGGTGCTCCAGATACTGGGGTGCCGATCTGGTGTGCCAGGTACTGGTGTTGCCGGTACTGGTGTGCCAGGTACTGGTGTGCCGGTACTGGTGTCTTGTCCAGGTACTGGTTGCCGGGGACTGGTACTGCCAGTACTGGTGTTCGGATCCCGGGCTGCCAGGTACTGGTGCTCCGAACTGGTGTGCCAGGTACTGGTGCTGCCAGGTCTGGTGTGCCAGTACTGGTGCTCCAGGGTCTGGTGTGCCGGTCTGGTGCTGCCGGTACTGGTGTTGCCAGGTCTGGTGCTGCCGGATACTGGTGTTGCCAGGTACTGGTGCTGCCAATTCTGGTGTGCCAGGTACTGTGTTTCCAGGTACTGGTGCTGCCAGGGTACTGGTGCTGCGGATACTGGTGTTGCCAGGTACTGGCTGCCAGGTACTGGTGTGCAGATACTGGTCGGTACTTGGTGTTTCCAGGTACTGGTGTTCCAGGTATTGCTGCCAGTACTGGTGCTTGCCAGGTACTGGTGCCCAAGGGACTGGGTTGCCAGTACTGGTGCTGCCAGGTAACTGGTGTTGCCAGTCTGGTGCTTACCGGGTACTGGTGCTGCCAGGTACTGGTGCTGCCGGTACTGATGTGCCAGATACCCGGTGCTCCAGATGCTGGTGCTGCCCAGATACTGGTGCTGCCAGGTACTTGGGGTTGCCAGGTACTGGTGCTGCCAGGTACTGGTGTCCAGATACTGATGCTACCAGGTACTTGTGTCCAGGTACTGGGTGTTGCCGGCCCGGTCTGCCAGGTACTGGTGTCCGGATCTGGGCTGCAGGTACTGGTGCTCCAGATACTGGTGTTGCCAAGGGACTGGTGCTGCCAGGTACTGGTGTGCCAGGTACTGGGTACCAGATACTGGTGCTGCCAGGTACTGGGGTGCCAGGTACTGGTGCTGCCGGGTCCTGGTGTTGCCAGGTACTGGTGCTGCCAGGTACTGGTGTGCCAGATACTGGTGTTGCCAAGTCTGGGTGTTGCCAGGTACTGGGGCCGGGGTACTGGTGTTTCCGGTACTGGGAGGCTACCGGTACTGGGGCTCCAGATACTGGTGTTGCCGGTACGGTGCTGCCAGGTACTGGTGTGCCGGTACTGGTGCTGCCAGGTACTGGTGTGCCAGATCTGGTGCTCGGATACTGGTGCCAGGTACTGGTGCTGCCAGGTACTGGTGTCCGATACTGGTGTGCCATACTGGTGTTGCCAGGTACTGGTGCTGCCAGGTCTGGTGTTTCCAGGTCTGGTGTTGCCAAGTACTGGTGTGCTAGGTACTGGTTTGGGTACTGGTGTGCCAGATACTGATGCTACCAGTACTGGTGTTGCCAGGTCTGGTGTTGCCATACTGGTGTTCCAGGGGCTGGTGTTGCCAGGTCTGGTTGCAGGTACTGGTGGCCGGTACTGGGCTGCCGGGGACTGGTGCTTCCGATCTGGTGTTGCCGGGGACTGGTGCTGTCAGGTACTGGTGTGCCAGGTACTGGTGCTGCCGGAACTGGTGCTACCAGTTCCCTGCTGCCAGGTACTTGTGCTACAAATTGGTGTTGCCAGGTACTGGTGCTGCCATTCCGTGCTACCAGGTACTGGTGCTACCAGTACTATGCTGCCAGGTCTTGTGTTTGGGGTCGGGGTTCCCTCCAGGTTCTTGATACCAGGTCCCCTTTGTGCTCCGGTTCACGATCCCAAATACTCTAGCTGTGGGTTCTTGATTCCAGATCTGGAGCTGCCGAGTTCTTGATCCCAAAATCTGGTGGTATCAGGTTCTTGATCCCAGGTACTGGTGGTACCGTTCTTGATCCCAGGTCCCCTGGAGACGTTCTTGATCCCATGTACTGGTTCTTCCAGGTTCTTGATCCCAGGTACTGGAGCCCGGGTTCTTGATCCCAGGTACTGGAGCTACTAGGTTCTTGATCTCAGGTTCTGGAGCAACATACTGGTGTTGCCAGGTTCTTGATCCCAGCTACTGGTGCTAGCAGGTTCTTGAGCTCATTTACTCGTGCTGGCAGGTTCTTGATCCCAGGTACTGGTGGTGATAGGTTCTTGATCTCAGGTACTGGGTGCAGTCTCATCCTGCCGGGTATACCTGGAGGTTGTTCCTAAGGTGAACACCTCCACGCCGATTCATGACCAGGCGTCATGGTTCATCAAGGCCTGGTAAAAGGGGGTGTTCTGCTGGCTTCATGCAAAAATAAAAGTCGAACCACAGCCCTACTGGTCAAGTACTGATTTGTGATTGTCCAGGTCCCTCTTGAAATCAGCCAAGGGCTTTATGACTGCCAGGGGTCTTGAAGACTGTTGGGGTCTTGGGCCAGGGGGGCTCGAAACAGCCAGGGGGCTCAGGCAGCCAAAGGGTCTCAAGACAGCCGGGGTCTTGAAGACTGTCAGGGTCTTAGAAGACTGTCAGGGGGTCTTGAAGGCTCCAGGGGTCTTTAAGACTGCCAGGGTCTTGAAGACTGTCAGGGGTCTTGAAGACAGCCAGGGTCTGAAGACAGCAGGGTCTTGAAGACTGCCAGGGGTCTTGAAGACTGCCAGGGTCTTAAGACTGCCAGGGTCTTGAAGACTGCGGCCCATGATGACACTCTTTAGGTCCTTGTTATATCTGGGGTGGAATATTGCTGCACCTAAAAGCACCTTTCAAGGCAGGTAAATTTCTGACCTAGAAAATGTGCGAGAACCTTCACGCCGCATAACTGCGATAAACCACCTCAAAATTACTGGGGCGCAAGTTCCTAAACCTTCTCCCGAATGCAGGCGGGAGAGATAAGATCATATACCTTGGAAAATCCTAGAGTTGGTACCAAACTTGCCCCACGAAAATCACTCCTAGAAAGCAAAAGGACTCGGCAGATGATTCAACATCCCCCCAATGAAAAGGGGTGCCACTAGCCCGATAAGAGACAACACAATAAGTGTCAGGGCCCCAAGACTGTTCAACTGCCTCCCAGCATACATAAGGGGATTACCAATAGGCACCTAAATTCGGTCCTGACCAGCCGGGCTGTGGTTCATATGTTGGATTGTGTGAGGCCAGCAGTAACAGCCTGGTTGATCAGGCCTATCCACCATGGGGGGCCCGGTCAAGAAATGGACCGCAGGGCGTGACCCCGGAACTCTCTCCAGGTAAACTCCAGGTAACCCCTTTTTTATGATGTGAGGCAGTTGAGTAATCTTGGGCCCCTTTTACACTTATTGTATTTGGGTCTTGTGTACTTTTGTACCTTTTCAGGGGATGTTGCATCATCTGCCCATTTTTTCATAGGGAGTGATTTCTGTGTGCAGATTTGGACTAGTCCCTCTAGGATATTTTGAAATTATGATGTCGTATCTCTCCTCATCTGCACTCCAGGAAGTACAAGTCAAAATGACTCCCAAATGTTACCAGTAATTAAGGTGCTTAGTGGGAAATTATATGTAATAAAGGTTTTCTGTAAATTGTCTAGCCTCATTTCACCTGCTGTTGGTACAGCAGTTTTCACCTAGAACTGATTTTAAAAAGGATCATCATTGACTTAGCATCTCTGTTGAAAGTTCTCATTATCCATCCTATCATTCTCTCCACAAAAGTGATAATGACACTGTTTTGATCCCGAAGGTGAGATCCTCTGACATTAACCCTCCCATGTCTTTCACACTACTTATTTGCTTTATTGTGTGGGTGAGTTTGTGGTATCTTAATTCTTTGTATTATTTCCCCCATTTTTCCATAACAGAGTAGTTGTTTGTCCTCATTGAACATCATATTGTTTCCATTGCCCATTAGATAACTTGGTTTACACTCTTGGATATTTATTGTGTTCTTAATGGCTGCAGTGTCATGCAGATTCTGTATCTCCAAAAGAAGCAAGGTGCTATGGTTTACTTCTCTGTCTGTCAGATATGAGGATGAGGAACAGGATGGGGTAGTCGGGCCCTTTTGGAAGAGGGGCTTTTACTGTGTATTTTGACTTTTTTACTATTCTCTTTGTATCTTTGTCTAGGAAGTTATAAATCCATCTACCACTTTTCTTGTTATTCCTTTATCACTCATTTTGTGCTTTACACCATGATCACACTTGTCAAAGGCTTTTTTGGAATCTGTGTTACTACATCTACATATTGTTTGTCCTCAGTGCATCCAAGACCATATCATAGTGGTCCAGAAATTTAGAGGCAGGGGGCGACCTGCTATACCCATTTGCCCTGGGTTTGTGTAACCAATGGGTATCCAAGTGGTTGATGATCTTCTTAGAACCCTTTCAAAAATTTTATGATGTGGGATGTTAGTGTTATCAGTCTGTAATTTTAAATTTTTTTTTTTATGGGTAAGCTTTTGTTGTTTTTAGCGACTGTGGAATTTCACTCGTGTCTAGCTCCCTCTCCATGTAAAATATTGAATAATTAAAATTTACCGCTCCATAATCTATGTCTAGTTTCAAGTAGTCTTTGTGGATTAGTATTAGTCTGTGAAACTCATGCATTTAGTGACTTTCTTTGTAAAAATATTTTTAACATGTAAATCCACACTGCAGTGGTCCCTCGGTTTGTGTTTAATCCGTTCAGAGGAGGCACTAAAACTGAAACACGAAAACTGAAACCATTTCCCATAGAAAAATGGAAATTCAATTAATCCGTTCCAGAAACCCGGTTGGAAATTTTTTTTTTTTGGGCCTTAAAGATGGATTTACATGCACAAAAAGAAAGAAATGAATGTGGCATTACCCTGAAGACTGATGTTGCTGGATGGAAAGAGATAAGGGGGAGGGTAAGTCCTAATTTTGGAAGGGGGTCCCCCTCCCATAAGGACTCTAGGTACCAAGTCCTTCTGGGGTCACTTCCCTTCTTTGTCTTTTAATCCCACTAGGACCAACGAGTCACTGCACACCTGTGGCACTAAATATTTTCTCAGAGAGCTCTGTGTCTGGCGTCTCTTTAAAATGTCCCCAAAATGGGAAAACAGATTGTCATTGAACATGTTGATGGGCGTTCCAACATCTTTGTAGGGTTGTTCCTCCACAAAAAGATTGCACCCTACTCCACATTGCACAAATTTCTAATCTCTGAAGAGGGCACCTTACATCTCCTTCCTCCACTGAACAATTTCCTCAGATCTGTTTTGTTGTTGTTTTCAGCTCAAGCTCTTGCAGCTCTTCAGTGTTAGATCTTCATTTGGTCCTCCACCAACTCTTCCACATCCTCTCCATTCATCCAACCCCTAAATCCCCAATTCCACAAATTTTCCACAACTTCCATAGGCTCCTCAGGGTTAGCTTCAAACCCTTCAAAAAACCCCATCTGGGACACAATCTGGCTCCTTTCTCCAAAACAGAGTTCATGTCCTGGAGGTCACTCCCTGCCAAGCTTTATCTATAAACCTATGCAATGGAAAATTCAAGTGACCCTTCCCGAACTTTTTTTTGGGTCAATTTGGGGTTATTGGTCCATCAAAAAACCTTTGAAACATTGCTTTGGTGTACAGTTTTTGAAGTTTGAAATGACCTGCTGGTCCATGGGCTGGAGGAGAGGAGTGGTGTTAGGAGGCAAGAACTTCCCCTTTCAAATCTGAATTCTTGGCATTAAACCATTCCAGGAAAAAATTTCCCATGACCCATGCCTTACATTAACTTCCAAAACACACACAATTTATCTTGTCAACACTGTAGTTCCTGAACACTCTGGGATTTTCAGAGTGATACAGAAAGGCCACTTTGAAATCCCCCCTAGCGTTACCACACAACATTGAGTTGCCTGTCTTTCATAGGCTTGTGTCCTCGTTGCCTTTTCCTCCTGCGTGATGTAGGTCCTCCTTGGCATTTTCTTCCAAAAAGAGGGCCCGTTTTGTCACAATTAAACCTTGTTGGGGTTTGAAATTTTCAGCCTCTACATATTTTTTTAAAATGCGCACAAATTTTTCAGCCCCATCTTTATCTGAACTGCCCCCCACCATGCCTTACAACACTGTGTATGCCAGTTGCCTCTTATTTTCGAACCAGCCTTTGCTGGCCTTAAATTCATCAACATCAACATCACTGGTTCCAGGCTTTTTTCTTGACAAATCGCATCAACTGCCTTGCTTTTCACGTTGATGGATTGCACAATCTATCACCCGCTAGGATTTTGGTTTATCCACAGCAACAACAATTTCTCCTATTTTCTTTGTTTGTGATCTTTTGTTTGGTTTTTTCACCCTTTAGCAACATTGCTTGGGATTGCTTTTCTCTTATACAAATGGACCGATGGTTGTTGGGCTTTCTTGGAATGTAAAACCTGTAAAACCTGTTATAATAATACTTACTTAGCTAATTTTTCCCCCATTACATTATAATGACCAAAATAACTGCATAATTAATTGTTTTAAATTGTTATCTCATAATTAGTTGCATTGCTGCAATAAATTGCTACAATTAATTGATATGTTCAACTTATATTCAAACTTTAAAACTTAGATATCCTTTATTTTTATAAATTATCAACCATAACTTTTTATTATTTTATTATTATTATTTTTAATTTGTTTAATCTGTTTAATTTTATAATGAAACAAAGTACAAAACATGTTCAAATTTCATCCCCAAATTTTTCCCTTTTTCATTGTATACTATCTACAAAAATTCTTACAATTTATTTTTAAGTTTTTTTTAAAGTCTCCCCAAAATCCCCTGCCATCTAGGGGCTTTTGGCATGTACCCTCATGTTCTCAATAACCAAATGTAATTTTTTTTGTATCATGTCCAAAAAAAAATATTATTATTATTATTTATTATTATTATTTTCTGGCGAGCTCGGCAATACTTTTCCCACTATCTATTTTTCTATTATTTCTTTCTTCAGTTCTCGGTGTTCCTCACTTTCTTTACCAAGAAGTGGCACTAGGAGCTTTCTTTGGGCCCATGGTAGCTTATTTAGTAGTCACACACAATAATCAAGGCCCAAAAACAAGGGAATTGTTAATAAATATTTGTATAAACTCCTGGGGTGATGTTCACTCAAGCATATACAATGCTAAAACTGCGGGGGCCAATGTGGTGGGGGGTGCGTGGGGGGGGCCTACGGCCTTTGTAGGGCGCGGCATTTTGGTGGACAGGTTCCGGCCGGCACAAACGGGAACACCAAAACAGGGGCAATTTTCACGGAAAAATCACAAACGAAATACAGAAACCCCGAGGGAACTGTAACTATGCAAAGAAATAAAGATTTGAATTATAATTTAACCGAAATTTAAAAGGGTGGTGAGGGTTTCTTGCGTTCTTGATGAACGGGGTCTGGGTCTGAGGCTGAGTGCAAGGGTGTGTTTTTGGCTTTCTCAAAGTCCAGTGGGTTACGATTATGTCAGAAATCGTCCATAAATGTCAAAAACCTCTTTCCCATCTAAATACTGTTCACCTTTGTTTCCTGTAAACACATGGTCTACACCCCCTACCCTTCCTAAAGCCCCTTGTTCATCTGCTATCCTACTCTCCTCTTTTCTCTTAATTCTTTAATAATAGCTTTACCATTCACTTTACCAGGTATACTCAACAGACTTATTCCCCTATAATTTTCACTCTCTTTTTGTCCCCTTTGCCTTTTAAAAGGAACTATGCATCTCCCCTTAAAACCAGGTGCCTTACCCTCTTCCATACATTTATTAAATAAAAGCACCAACCACTCTAAAAATATATCCCCTCTTTTTCCATTTTTTATCTTAATCCCATCAATCCCAGCTGCCTTACACCCTTTCATTTTCTCACTGGCTCCGAACTTCCCCACACTCCAACCGCTCCTCCCCCCACTCCTACAAGGGTGTTATTCCTCCTTGCCCTATACAGAAATCACAGCTTCCTATCATCATCAACATTTAACAATTCCTCAAAATATTCCCTCCATCTTTCTGATACCTAACTCTCCATTTAATAACTCTCCTCTCCCTATGGTGGCCTGGTGGCTAAAGCTCTCGCCGATTCCAATTCTGGTTCGATTCCCAGCCAGGGTAGAAACATTGGGTGTTTCATTACACGTTGTCATTTCACCCATCAGTGAAATGGGTACCTGGGTGTTAGTTGACTGGTGTGGGTGCATCCTGGGACATGACCTAATTTGCCTGAAATGCTCAGCATAACAAAGGGCTTTCTATAATGGGAGGTATGTCATTGATGTCAGCTAGGCCTGTATACGTCCTTGCCCTGTACAGTGGTCCCTCGGTTTCGTGCATCTCAAACTGAACATTTATGTAAGTGTATTTTGAAGTGCTGTTTCAAGTGTATTTTGGGGTTGAAATGACTAACCTACGTTACATTATTTCTTAGGGAAGTAAATTCGTTTGGTTGGAAGCAGCATTCTGGAGCAATTTCGGCGAAAACCGGGGACCCTGTCTTTGTAAAAAAAAGTCGTAATGGTTTCCCTCGGTTTTGTATCTCAAATAAATTTAGTAAGCGTATTTTGTAAGTGCTGTTTGATTTTTGGGGTCTGAAATAGACTAACCTCGTGACATTATTTCTTAAGGAAATTCGTTGGTAATGGCACTTGGTACATTCTGAGCAATTTTTGCAAAACCGGGACCACTGTATTATATTATACTATTATATATTCGTTCCCTAGGCTTTCAACTTATTAATCTCCTCCAAAACTTTTTCTTATTTTCAACAAAATTTGTTGATCTCTCACCACCCTCCATTTGTCTCTTTTTTTGTTCACCCTCTCTTAACCTCTCTTTTCTCTCCATTCTCCTCCCTCCTTGCATCACTTCTACTTTGTAAAATCCTCTCATATGCTAACTTTTCTCTCTTTCTACTCTCTTTACATCATCAATCCGCCAATTGCTCTCCCCCGGCACCCACTTTCCTGTAACCACAAACTTCTGCTGAACACTCTTAACACTACATTTTTAAACCATGTACATCTTGAAGTCTACCCAACAGACTTTTAAGATAAGATAAGATTTCTTGGATTTTTAACCCCAGAGGGTTAGCCACCCAGGATAACCGAAGAAAGTCAGTGTGTCATCGAGGACTGCAGGATAACCCAAGAAAGTCAGTGTGTCATCGAGGACTGTCTGTCTTATTTCCATTGGGGTCCTCAATCTTGTCCAACAGGATGCGACCCTTACCAGTCGCCTAACACCCAGGTACCTATTTGCTGCTAGGTGAACATGAAAACAGGTGTAAGGAAACACGTTGAAATGTTTCCACCCCGGGAATCAAAACCGGGCCCTCCGTGTGTGAAGCGAGAGCTTTAGCCACCAGGCCACTGGGGCCACATCTACCAATACGTAGTCAACAAAGTACTCCCTCCTTCTCTCTTTTTTGTTAGTGTGACTTTGTAAATGGTCCAAGTTGGACCGAAACGTCATCATAAGCTCTCTTCTATATGCGGGTTATGTGTGTAAAGTACTGTCATTACGCCCTACATCATAACTTGTATACTTATTTATCCTCTTTTTCTTGAAATATGTTTTACCTATAACCAAACCCCTTTCCATACAAAGTTCAATCAAAGGGTCCCCATTATCATTTACATCTGTCACCCCAAACTTATCAACCACACCCTCTTTAAATGTTTCTCCTACTTTAGCATTTAGGTCCCCTACCACAATTACTCTCACTTGGTTCAAAAGTTCCTACACACTCGCTTAACATCTTCAAAAATCTCTCTTTCTCTCCTCTACACTCCTCTCTTCTCCAGGTGCATACACACTTATTATGACCCACTTTTCACATCCGACCCTTGTTTTAATCCACCCTTATATTAATCAGACCCTTATTTTAATTTATACATTTATATTCCCTCTTTTCCTTCCATAACTGATCCTTCAACATTATTGCTACCCCTTCCTTAGCTCTAACTTTCTCAGATACTCCTGACTTAATCCCTTTTATTTCTCCCCACTGAAACTCACCCGTTCAGCTTTGTTTCACTTAGAGCTAAGACATCCAACTTCTTTTCATTCATAACATTAGCAATCCTCTCTTTCTTATCATCTGCACTACATCCACGCACATTCAAGCATCCCAGTTTTATAAAGTTTTCTTCGCTTTTTAGTATTTTCTACAGCAGAAGAGGTTACTAGCCCATTGCTCCTGGCATTTTAGTCACCTCATATGACACGCATGGCTTACTAGGATTAGTCTGCCCAAAAATGCCCTGCATGCTAGTGGCTTTCTTTGTACTTAGCAAACCAAAATTATAATTACACATTGTAACCTTTACAAAGAAATAAAATCTTTATCTATCTTTTAACCACCTTTGATATTGTTTTAATGTCACCTTTGCACCATTTATAAAATTTCTGGTATATTTTTAAATGTTTATACAGTAGTGTACTATATATTGTAATAAACAGAATAGAGGAAATCTACTCTAATATACATCATTTTGGTATGCATACTGGTCAGAGAGCCCGTCATAAGTCTGAGTCGTTGGTAAATGAGTACATCGCTAAGTGAGGAGAGGCTTATTTTAGATTTGCCTTGATGGGAAACGGCTGATGTGTTAAAATATATATACAGTAGATCGTCATTTAGCACGATAGTTACGTTCCTGAAAAATCGTGTTAGATAATTTCGTGTTAGATAATTAAAAGAACTTATGGGAAAAATGGGGTTACGTTCCTGGAGTCCCAAAAAGCCAAACAAGTTTTTAGACTAACAGATCTTACAAAAATAAAAGTGAATATGTAATTGTAGTTCATTATCGTGATGTATTATGTTGTTTTTACTGCTTAAGACTACAAATGTAACAGAAATAATAGTATTTACCTTAAATTGTGGGTGCTGGTGTTGTGGATGATTGTGAAGAGAGTGGAGAGTTATGATGTGGCCCTACTGGGCTGAGGTGGATAGTAGAGGTTCTGGAACTGAAGTCGATGGTTATACTGAGTGTCTAACTTTAAGGGGTCATTGAGGGTCTGAGCGCATTATTTTATTTTTTGTTTACCAATTGCGCTCATTTTTGGTGTACTATTAGAAGGTCATATAGAAGGAGCTGTGACGAAGTTTCAATAAAATTGGCCAAAAAGCAAATGAACCACGCAAGATTTACTGAAAATTCCTAAAAATTCCACTTAACCCTTTGGGGGTCGGTGCCGTACTAGTACGTTTACGAGCAGGGGTTGGTGCCGTACTAGTACGCCCAAATTCTAGCGGCCTCAATTTAAGCAGAAAACGTCTGGTAGGCATACATATGAAAGAATGGGTCTGTGTGGTCAGTGTGCGCAGTATAAAAAAAATCCTGCAGTACACACTGCATAATGAGAGAAAAAAAACTCTGACCGTTTTTCGATTAAAACACGACTTTGCAGTCGATTTTCGTATGTTTTTATTGATGTATTCTCGTTTCCTTGGTCTCATTTGATAGAATGGAAGATATATTACAGAAATAGAGATGATTTGGATTGGTATGACAATGACAAGTACCTTGAAATTGAGCTCAAAGTAGCGAAAATGTTCGATTTTTGACAATGTTCAAGAGTAAACAAATCACACCATGCCTCCAATACACATCAACTGGCGAGTCTTATATTCATGCACAAGTGCTCTGATATTATTTATACCATTTTTACAATGATGCAGTTGTATACATAAGAGTAAATCTTCTATTTTTTGTGAGAATAAAAATTCAAAATGAAAAGCAAAAGTAATGGAACAGGGGCCTGGAGACGTGACTAATGAATAGAGAACATGTTTTTTTAGTGCCAGGAATGTCTGCCTTGTTTACTCTGGACCCTATTTTGAAATTGGCATCGTTTGAAATTTGCGTGAAATTGGAAAATTGCCATTTTCTGACCACTATTTTGGGTAGATGAAATTGGTAAATAGGCGGTTTCTTGTACTCAATCAATAGAAGAAATGGAGTTCTAGCGAAATAGCTATAATTTTAGGAGACTGAAACAGTGGAATTTGTCGAAAAGAGGGCTCAAAGTGGGCAAAATCGCTGATCGTAAGTGTCATGGCTACCACTAACTTGCAAAGCATAATTCCGTTAGTTTTCGATCAAATTTCATAATTTTGGTGGCGTTATGATCGGAAAAGATTCTCTATCATTTCATAAGAAAAATAATTTTTTTTTCCAAAATTTTCGACCCCAGGAACACTTTCCTGAGAAGGCCTGTCGACCCCGAAGGGTTAAGAGATGTACGAAGTGGTAGTTGGGAAAGTTGTTTTGACACTTCCTGCTGATAGAACACTTCTAAGTCTATCGTCTCAAGTGTACTTATTCTGTAATAAAGCTTATCTTCATTTTAAAAAAATATAGTTTGTAGGTTACTTGACATTTAGCAAAATATCTGACTTTTATCCCCACACAAATCGGAAAATATTTGGGATACTTCAAAAGGAAAACTCTATCTTGTAAAGCAGTCATTCTTCTATGTTTATTGTGAAAATCACGTCAATTCTTTCATTATTAATCATGCACTGCCCTCACAAAGGTAAATAAGTTACTTTCGAGATAATGGCGAAGCGCGCGCACCCGAGGCGTCAAAAAAATAAAAATTCCCGAAAAATACTTGTTTTTCCACTGTTTTCACCATATACGAGTGTCTAGTGCAGTTTACCATCGCTAGCTCCGTTTTCTCTCACACCAGGATGTGAGAATGAGAAGAAACAATCCATAAGGGCGATTTTACCATCCCACTACCAGCGGATAGACCGTCATATTATGCCACATAATATTTATTCTGGTGTGTTTTTATGTTTCTATGCTATTAATATGTCGCCTTATGTCATAATAGATGAATTGTAGTAAGTAAATAAACATTATTATTGATATTAGCGTAAGAAAAGAACAATTTGTTGGCTGGTGTGGGCTGGCCGCTACATCGTAATTTATGGCCTGTCAGCACTTCTTATCCGAGAAGGGAAGAGAGGCTCCTGATTGGTTCTAAGGCCATATTAGCCCTCCCACTCTCCTATGATATCAAATGGTGAATTTGTATTATATTAGACATAAAAATATAAGAAATTGATAGAAAAAAACAAAAAACGGATTTTTTTTTTTTTTTTGCCGCGTCAGCGCGCATGCCATGACAGACGCCGACACCATACCTGTTACAAATTACTATAATTCATTGTAGAAACATCGTATAATGATGAGAATTATACGAGGGTGATGCCAGAAAGATGAGCTATTTTTTGATAAGAAAAAATTCAATTTTCGTATTTTTTCGATTTTTTTTTTCTCAGTGCGCTCAGACCCTCAGAGGCCCCTTAAGTCATTCAGTAAGTCAGTCAAGTCATTCAGTAAGTCAGTCAAGTCATTCAGTAAGTCAGTCAGTCAAGTCAGTCAGTCAAGTAAGTCAGTCAGTCAGTTAGTCAACTTATGTTTATACATCTTTTTATGTGTACAAAGTAACACTTCATTATGGCCACGGGTTATGTCTTGTCTAATATCTGTTTTCTTCGTTAATTCTAAGACTTAAATGCTTACACCTTTTCTTGCCACTTTGAGCAACACTGGTATGCCTACTGGGTGTCATGATTGCTTGGCAGATACAAGAAATAATAATTTAAAGATCAAAACACAATTCACTCTCTCTTATTCTTCACAAACAGCTGGCTTGTAGCAGGATTTTTTTTGACGCGTTTGGAATACGAATGGTTGGATGGTGGTGTCGGGGGCGGGTTGTGTCCCCCGCTGAACAATAACAAGGCGGCCTCTTGAGGGAATAGGAATTTGTTTTTCCTTCACGCAAACTGTAAGTACAGTGGACCCTCGGTTAACGAAATTAATCCGGTCCAGGAGCTATTACTTAATCTGAATCTTTCGTTATCTGAAACCTTATTTCCCATAAGAAATAATGTAAATACAATTAATTCGTTCCACAAAAAGATAATCACTCAAAATAAAAAAAAATAACATTTACTTACCTTTATTGAAGAGACTTGCAGGCATCTGGAAGATATAGATGATGATTGGAGCAGGGTGTTAGTGGTTGGAAGGGGAATCCCCCTCCAAAAGGACTAAAGGTAACAAGTCCCTCTCTGGGGTTACTTCCCTTCTTGGTCTTTTAATGTCACTAGGACCAGCTTGAGAGTCACTAGACCCCTGCCTGGTAAAGTAACTGTCCACAGTCCTCTGTTTCTGGCGACTCTTCAACACTTTTCTGAAGTACAACATGGCTCTGTCACTGAAGTGGTTGCACAGAAGGCTCATTTCAGCTTGCTCAGGGTGGTATCTTTCAACAAATGTCTGCAACTCATTCCACTTTGTACACATCTCCTTAAGCACTGAAGAAGGCACCTCCTTATCTCTCTCTCTCTCTCCTCCTTTGAAGCAATAACCTCAGCTGTGGTCTGTTGCTGTTCCAGATGAAGCTCTTGCAGCTCTTCAGTTGTTAGCTCTACCCTGTGCTCCTCCACCAACTCTTCCACATCCTCACCACTCCCTCCAACCCCAGGCTGTTCCCCAATTCCACAATATCTTCCACAACATGTTCCACAACAGGCACAGGGTCGTCAGGGTCAGGGTCAGCCTCAAATCCTTCAAAATTCCTCTCTTGTACACAATCCGGCCACAGTGGTCTCCAAGCAGAGTTCAGAGTCCTGGAAGTCACTTCATCCCATGCCTTACTTATAAGGCCCATGCAATGCACGATATTGAGGTGTTCTTTCCAGAACTCTCTTAGGGTCAATTCAGAGTCATTGGTCATATTAAAGCACCTCTGAAACAGTGCTTTGGTGTACAGTTTCTTGAAGTTGGAAATGACCTGCTGGTCCATGGGCTGGAGGAGAGGAGTGGTGTTAGGAGGCAAGAACTTCACTCTGATGAAATTTATGTTGTCAGGCAACAACTCTTGCAAGTTGTGAGGATGAGCAGGAGCATTGTCCAGTAGCAGGAGGCACTTGAGTGGCAATTTCTTTTCCAGGAGGTATTTCTTCACACTAGGGCCAAACACTCCAGTCATCCATTCCTTGAAAATCTCCGTAGTGACCCATGCCTTGGTGTTAGCCTTCCAATGCACACACAATTTATTCTTGTCAACACTGTTTCTTGAAGGCTCTGGGATTTTCTGAGTGATACACCAGTAAAGGCTTCACTTTAAAATCATCACTGGCATTGGCACACATCATAAGAGTTAGCCTGTCTTTCATAGGCTTGTGTCCTGGCTGTGCCTTTTCCTCCTGAGTAATGTAGGTCCTGTTGGGCATTTTCTTCCAAAACAGGCCTGTTTCATCACAATTAAACACTTGCTGGGGGAGGAATTGTTCAGCCTCTACGAACCCCTTGAATTTGTGCACAAATTTTTCAGCTGCATGTTTGTCTGAGCTGGCTGCCTCACCATGCCTCACAACATTGTGTATGCCACTACATTTCTTAAACTTCTCAAACCAGCCTTTGCTGGCTTTAAAATCACTCTCCTCACCACTGGTTCCAGGCATTGTCTTCACAAGATCTGCGTGCAACTTCCTTGCCTTTTCACAAATTATCGCCATAGAAATACTATTACCCGCTCTCTGTTTTTCATGGATCCACACCAACAACAACTTCTCAACCTCATCCACTGTTTTCGATCTTTGTTTCGTTAACAAATTAACCCCTTTTGCAACATTAGCTTCCTTGATCTCATTTCTCTGTGCCAGGATAGTGCCGATAGTAGATGGAGTTTTCTTGTACATCCTGGCAAGATCACTCAGACGTACACCACTCTCATATTTTTCTATGATTTCCTTCTTGAGTTCGATGGTGTTCCTCACTCTCTTTACCACAGGGGTGCCACTAGGAAGCTTCTTTGGACCCATGGTGACTTATTTCACAGTGGCAATAACTAAACCACCAAAAAAGACACCAAATATATTGTGAATCTTTGAAAGAGCGCTCTAGGTAATGTTCTCTCAATGGTAAACAACGCTTCACTGGCGTCCTGCGCTTGCGCGGAGCAGGCGGACACGTCTAATACCTTTCGGTAACCGAGGAATTTTTCGCTAACCGATTACGAAAAAAGCTTTTTTGTTTCCGAAGCTTTTGTTAACGGGATCTTTCGTTAACCGAGGGTCCACTGTAAGTTTATTCAGATACATGGGGCCAGGAGCTGAGTCTCGACCCCTGCAACCACAATTAGGTGAGTACAGTTACATAGATTATCATACATAGCAGCATATGTGTAGAGAACCTAGGATAACCCAAATAAGTCAGTGACTTATTTCGATTCTGTCTGACTTATTTGGGTTATCCTAGGTTCTCTACACATATGCTGCTATGTATGATAATCAATGTAACTGTACTCTCCTAATTGTGGTTGCAGGGGTCGAGACTCGGCTCCTGGCCCCGTGTATCTGAATAAACTTACAGTTTGAGTGAAGAAAAAACAAATTCCCTTTTCCTCTAAGCACGAGGATTGGGCTTACACTTGAAATCACGTGATGCATTACCGCAAAGGAGCAAGGTGAAGCAATCCTTTGCTGTCTTGAAGCCTGGTGCACTTTTCTCTTGCTGACTGATATAAGTTCGTGCTGGCATTTTCTTCCAGAAAACACTTGTCTCGTCAGCATTAAACACTTGATGTGGCTCAGTCACCCTCAGTAAGACCCCCACTGACTCAATGGTTTAACCCACCTCGGGCGACCGTATGCTCAAATTTTTTTTCCCTCTCACGAACCGTGTAATATAATTTTTACGTCATGTTAGATAATAATGTGCCGCAATTCTTCAATTGTGTAATACCCATAACGTGTAACACAATCTCATGCTAAATGACGGTCTACTGTACTAACAGGTATACATTGCTACTTTTGATTAGGTCACACTATACTTGCATGTACACGCATATATATTTACACACCCATGTGGGTTTTCTTCTGTTTTCTTAATAGTTCTTGTTCTTCTTTATTTCCTTTTATCTCCATGGGGAAGTGGAAAAGAATTCTTCCTGTGTAAGCCATGTGTGTTGTAAGAGGTGACTAAAATGCTATATAAATTAAGTACTAAATTTAAAAAGAAAAACTTTTGTTTTTCTTTTTAGGTCACCCTGCCTCAGTGGATACGGCCGGTTCATTGATATATTTATATATAAAATATACTCACCTATGTGTGGCTACATTTATATGTGGCCCTGCCTCTCAGATTGGCACTTGCAAAGATCACTTTTATTTTTTTTATCTTTGTGTCCACTCTCGTGCCTGTTCTTAAAACTATGTAGTATGTAGATTACCTCCTCAACTTCTTCCTCAGGGTGACCCCACTTCCTGACCTCCCTGAGGCTGAAGAAATACTTCCTGTGTTCGGTGGGATGCTCACCCCTCAGATCCTTTTCTTTGAGTGAGGTTTACAATTTTTGACCACTTAGGCTGCAATCTGTCTGCACTTGGTGGGATTAAACTCCAGGAGCCAGTTGTTGGACCAGGCTTGCAGCTTGTCCAGATTTCTTTCTAGTCCTACCTGATCCTCATCCACTTGAATTCTCCGCATTAGCTTCACATCGTCTACAAGCAGGGACACCTCTGAATCTATCCCTTCCATCATGTCATTCACATATTCCAGAAACAGCACTGGCCCTAGGACTGACCCTTGTGGAATAACACTCGTAACAGGTGCCCATTCTGACACCTCGACAGAGTGGGCATGTGTGTGTGTGTAATTATAATAAATAATAATGATAATAATAATAATATATTTTCAGGTGATGATGGAAGTGTTGAAAGGTCATGGTGTGCGATATGCATCATTATTGCACCAAGAGTCATACATTGGAGGTAGATGGGTTGCAGCGAGCAGTGGCAAGGTCTTCCCTGTCATCAACCCTTCCACAGGCAAGGTACCTCCTCCCTCCCTACATTTTTATTTTCTACATCAACCAGTCTCTCATGTGTACAAACTCTTTAATTATCATTATTTATTAATCAGCCTTGCTCTAGGCTTCTCATTGAACCTAATTATCTTAGTTTTGAAAAAATAAGATTTTTTATGTCAAATAAAATACAGTGGACCCCCGAGTAACGAACACCCCGGAAATCGTACAATTATGTAAATATAATATTGTAAGTGCTTGTGGAAGTGTATTTTTGGGGGTCTGAAATAGACTAACCTACGTGACATTATTCCTTAAGGGAGTAAATTCGTTCGGTAATGGCACTTGAGCAGGCTTCTGGAATGAAGTTTTTACGTTACTCGGGGGTCCACTGTACAAAGATTTTTCTCGATTATTATTTTAAGATGAATGATGCAAAGTCTTGATTAACCCTTAAACTGTCCACACGTAGATATACGTTCACGTGCGTACTGCCCCGAACGTAGATCTACGTATTATTTTACATTCGTTCAAATTTAGCGCGATAGGCCTGAGTCGCCTAGACATGAGAGAATGGGTCTGCGCACTCAGTGTGCGCAGTATGAAAAAAATCGGGGACGCCAGGGTACCGCATGGTAGCCCCAGTTAGTTTCAGCTCCATCTTGGGTCAACATCATGGCAAACCCCGTGATTCACTCACGCCTCGTCGTATTAACACTACTATTCCCGGAAAGTGAAACAGAACCGAGGTTAGTGGATTAGACAGTGATATACCACTAATAATCAAGGAATTAGTCAAACTATTGATGAGAACCCAGATGACCCTCAGCCTATCACCTCTGGGGTGACCAGTGTGGCCAGTGTGGACAGTGTGGCCATACCAGACCCTCAGCCCAATACATCTGGTGTGGCCAGTGTGGCCACAGACCCTCAGCCCAGCACCTCTGGGGTTGCTAGTGTTGCTACCCAAAGGCAACTCCGCAAGAGGAAATTATCATTTTCCATGTGTTATGGTGACGATAGTGAAAGTGATATAAGTGACGATGATGAAATCGATTTTATGCCCATAGACGATTCGTCGAGTGATAGTGATTATCATTATTCCCCAGTGAAACGTACTTTTGGGCGTCATAACCTACGTTCAGGCAGTGTGCCATATGCAGTCAGAGGCAAGGGTCTTAGCAGGTCACGTTCCAAAACCCCTGCCACTGACAGTGATAGTGATAATGAAGGAGAGTATGCTGGGATGGAGGAAGAAGTGGTGGGTGGCACGATGCCTGGACCACATGGCGCGGTGTGTGGACAGACAAAGGACCACGCGGCACCCTCTCAACCATGTGCTGGCCCCACTCCGTCCCTCCTCCTGCTCCCCACGTCCCATGCCACAGGCCCACCCTGCGCCAGCTGATCGTGAATGGAACTGGACTGAACATACACCATTCGTGCCACATCCTTTCAATTTTGATGGCAGTGGAAGTGGCATCATGCCACACTGTCCCATCACTGATGAGTCTACAGAGTTAGACTATTTTCAACTATACTTTGATGAGCCGATAATGAAACTGATTGTTACCCAGACCAACCTGTACTACCAGTATACAAAGGACCATGTACATGTTACAGAATCGTCACGGCTGCGCAGGTGGAAAGATACAACTGTGGCTGAAATGTATTTATTCCTTGGCACTGTCATGCTTATGCCACATACATATAAGAACAATATAGCAAACTACTGGTCCACAGACTGCTTCATTAGCACTCCAGTCTTTCGTGACCTCCTTCCCTGCAACAGATTCCTTCTGTTGCTAAGAATGTTGCATTTCTCTGACAGGAATACACCAAACCGAAATGACCTCCTCTACAAAATCCGGGAATTGTTTATGTATGTCAAGCAAAAATTCAGTGCCTACTTTTATCCATTCAAGAACATTGTTGTTGATGAGTCCTTGGTTCTGTTCAAGGGACGACTGTCATTCAAACAATATATACCAAGCAAACGTAATCGCTTTGGTATAAAACTGTTATGTGTGACTGGTCTTGTGTTGGATGTCATTATCTACACAGGTAAAAATACACTCGATGATACCAGGCGCATGTTGGGCATTTCCGGTGATGTTGTTCGCAAGATGATGCAGCCATACCTTGGAAAGGGTCATACATTGTTCACAGACAACTGGTACACAAGCCCTATGCTCGCTGATTTCCTACGTGTGAACAATACTGATATATGTGGAACAGTGAGAAGAAATAGAAAACACATGCCAAAGTTCACTGGAGGAAGTGTAGTGCAGGCATTTCATGCCAATGACATCATGGCACTGTCATGGCATGACAAACGGGACGTGACATTGCTGTCAACCATCCACAGAAACGAGATGGTACAGACAGATAGACTGAGCAGGCTCAACAATGAACCTATTGAAAAGCCAGCTGTTGCCATCGACTATACAAACAATATGCGACTAGTCGACAAGTGTGACATGATGATAGGCTTTGTTGACTGTGTGCGTAGGAGTCGCAAGTGGTATATAAAAGTGTTTTTCCACCTTGTTGACATTGCAATGCTCAATGCCTTCAACATGTACGAAATAAAGACTGGGAAGCGACAACGATATGCGGAATTCACCCTAAATGTCATCAAGCAGATATCGGGAAAGTATGGTACCACACCTATACCTGCCACTCCACAGCGACCTGTCACCCCACAACAGTGACCTGTCACTCCACAACAGCGACCTGTCACTCCACAACCAGAAGGGGGGGAAGTGCCCAACCTAATAATCCCTAACTGTCACTGCCTGATACCATTACCATCTACTCCAAAGAAGAAATACTCTCAGAAAAAGTGTTGTGTGTGCTTACAGTAAACAGCGACCCCAAGTGCGAAAAGACACACGATACATGTGTCAGCAATGTGGAGTGGCACTCTGTATGAATCCATGCTTCTTGGAGTATCATACAGTGGTGGACTTCTAGAAACATAAATGGGACCTGTAAATACCTTGTATGTATATGTAAACAATAGTAAGTGATTGAACCAGGTGTACAAATTCATTTATCAGTGTGAACATGTGTGTTAGTGACAGTATGATTACTAATTCAGTACCAAACATTTGTGTCTAAACAAGAATTGGCAATGATATCAAAAGATCTGCATCAAAACATTATTATCATAGCATGAAAACAACAGAAAATGGAAAAAAAATGAAAAAAAACGATAAATGTTTATTGTTTCTGAAAGCGGCAGTGCACCATGTTGCCGACACCACATCATTTAGCACCAACTTCGCGGGCTTATATCTCGGTAAGTACTGGCTCTAAAAATTTTTTTTTAGCCTATCCTGTTTATAAAAATGCGCTCTTCATTTAAAAAAAAAAACTATTTTTTTTTTTCAAAATATTCGGGGCAGTACGCAGGTGAACGTATATCTACGTGTGGACAGTTTAAGGGTTAATAAATCAGACTTACTCTGCAGCGCTCATCTTAAAATAATAATAGAGCAAAATCTTTGCATTTTGTTTGACATAAAAAAGTCATTTTTTTTCAAAATGTTTCACATTTTTTATATTAAAAAAGTAGAAGTTGATTGTGGTTGTTTAAGCAGAATTAACAGGAAAGTGTATGATGGTATAAGAGCGATGTACAGTGGAACCTCAGTTTTCAATACCCTCTGATTTTGTCATTTTTGGTTATTGCCGACTTTTTTCGTCAAAACATTGTCTGTTTTTGTTAATCACCTCAGGTTTCGTCGGTCGTACCGAACATGTCCAAGTGCCGCGCGCACACAAAGCCTACCACACGCATTCTGAGTCAGTGTGGCGTTGTTTCTCGGCGAGTGAACATTACAAGGTCTTATGAAACATTTCGTAATACTCCATTGTTTTTTGCACTTGTTTATTGCGCGTGACTGCTAAATAAGCCACCATGGGCCCAAAGAGAGCTCCTAGTGCCAGCCCTTTGGTAAAGGTGAGAAACATGATAGAATTCAAGAAAGAACTCGTAGAAAAAATCTGAAAGTGGCGTACGTGTGGCCAAGCTCGCCAGGATGTATGGGAAGCCCACATCAACGATCATTTCCATCGTGGCGAGGAAAAAAAAATCAAGGAAGCTGATGTTGGAAAGGGGTAAATATGCTAACGAAACAGAGATCACAAACAATCTAAGATGTGGAGAAGTTGTTGTTGGAGTGGATCAACCAAAAACAGTTAGCGGGAGATAGTATTGTGGAGTCAATCATTTGCGAAAAGGCAAGGCAGTTACATGCGGGTCTCATAAAGAAAATACTTGGAACGAGTGCTGCTGTTAGTGAATTTAATACCCTTTGGGGTAAAAAAAAAAAATTCTTATGAAATGATAGAGAATATTTTTCTGATCATAACGACACCAAAAGTATGAAATTTGATTGACAAATTACGGAATTATGCTCTCGCAGTTATTGGTCTCGACGATGTTTACGCATCGGCAATTTCGCCCACTTTGAGCCCTATTTTTGGCCAATTCCAATGTTCCAAAGAAAGTGAAGAACACCATAGAATTAAAGAAAAAAATCGTATCAAAGTGGAGTCGATAAAGTCTATAGCACCAGCCAGCTATAAAGTGTAGCACTTACAGTGTAGCAAGTAAGTTAAGCGATTAAGCGATAGAAAAATGACGACATGAAACTTAACTCCTCCATTGTTGTTTGAGGAGTATAGGGGCACTGAGACCAGAGCTGCCCTTGACTCCTGTAAGATTCCTTTAGTTTTAGTTTGATGTTTGCTATTTCTCTGGTCAGTGTCTCCTACATATTGCAGATATATTGGCCTCTTGTAGCCGCTCTTTATTCTTTGCCTTCCCCTGTATAGGGAGCGCCTTTCTCTTTCTAGTTTACAACTTATCCTTTTCCTTAAGGGAATATGCCTTGAACATACCTCAAGTGCCACAGAGTTAATTTGTTCTAGACATAGGGTATGATTCCTAGTGGCACCCCTGTGGTTAAGAAAGTGAGTAACACCATCGAACTAAAGAAGGAGATACAGTGGACCCTCGGTTTTTGTTCACCTCCAAACTCGAACAATTATGTAAGTGTATTTTCGTAAGTGCTTTTGTAAGTGTATTTTTGGGGGGGTCTGAAATGACTAATCTAATTTACATTTGTCCTTATGAGAACAAATTCGTTCGGTAACGGCACTCAAACAGCATTCTGGAACAAATTTTCAACAAAAACCGAGGGTCCACTGTAGTAGAAAAATATGAGTGGCGTACGTGTGGGGGAGCTTACCAGGATGTACAACAAAAACATATCTACTATCACCTCTATCCTGGCAAAGAGAAAAGAACTCAAGGAAGCTGATGTTGCAAAATGTGTTAACATGTTTGCCAAAAATAGATCACAAACAGTGGATGAGGTTGAGAAGTTGTTGCTGGTGTGGATCAATGAAAAACAGATAGCAGGTGATAGTGTTTCCATGGCGATAATTTGTGAAAAGGCAAGGCAGTTGCACGCAGATCTTGTCAAGAAAATGCCTGGAACCAGTGATGATTCGAGTGATTTTAAGGCCAGCAAAGGCTGGTTTGACAGATTTAAGAAACGTAGTGGCATACACAGTGTTGTAAGGCATGGTGAGGCAGCCAGTTCAGACAAACGTGCTGCTGAAAAGTTTGTGAGTGAATTTAAGGGGTTCATAGACACTGAAAAATTCGAATCTAACAAGTGTTTAATTGTGATGAAACAGGCCTCTTTTGGAAGAAAATGGCAAAGAGGACCTTCATTACTCAGGAGGAAAAGGCACTGCCAGGACACAAGCCTATGAAAGACAGGCTAACTCTCATGTTGTGTAGTAATGCTAGTGGGGATTTCAAAGTGAAGCCTTTACTGGTGTATCACTCTGAAAATCCCACAGTGTTCAAAACACAATGTCAACAAGAATAATTTGAGTGTTTTGGAAGGCTAACACTAAGGCATGGGTCACGAAGGCAATTTTCCTGGAATGGTTCACTGACAGTTATTTTGTGCGACAGGGTCTAGTGACTCAAGTTGGTCCTAGTGGCATTAAAAGACCAAGAAGGAAGTAACCCCAGAGAGGGCTTTGATACCTAAAGTCCTTATGGAGGGGATTACCCTTCCAAAACTAAGCCCTCACCCTCTCCTCCCCTCTATCTTCCAGATGCCAGCAAGTCTCTTCAATAAATGTAAGTAAATGTTATTTATTATTATGTCATTTATTATTACTATTTGTTATTATGTTTTGTTATTATGTGGTTTGTGTATGTAAAACTATAGTTATTCTCTATAAAATTTATTTTTATGAATATTTTGGGTGTCTGGAACGGATTAATTGTATTTACATTATTTCTTATGGAAATAATGGTTCAGAAATCGGCCAGATCGATTTTAGGCCTAGCTCCTGGAACGGATTAAGGCCGATTTTGGGGTCCCACTGTAATCTTACTCTCGTTATCGGTAATTCCCCCATAATTTACACCTACACCCACCCAAATGTCTGTAAACATTCAATTCCTAATTTAGCTATTGACTATTAAATCTTAAGTTAGTCCTAAGTTTGCCTAAGATACTCCTCCAGTATATGAGCTTTAACCCTTTCAGGGTCCGTGCCATAGTTCTATGGCTTTGAGTTCTGGGTCCAAACCATATTTCTACGTCATGAGCTCAGCTCACTCAGATATGCTTTGAGCGGTAAATTTGGGCCTGGATATGAGAGAATACGTCTATGTGGTAAGTGTGCACCACATAAAACAAATCCTGCAGCACACAGTGCATAATGAAAGAAAAAAAACTGAAACCCGTAATTGTTTATTAAAACAGCGACTTTGCAGTGTTGTTTCGTATATTTTTTATAGTTGTATTTGCGATTTCGTGGTCTCATTTGATAGAATGGAAGATATATTACAGATATAGAGATGATTTTGATTGGTTTTAGTACTGGAAATGGATTGAAACTGAGCTCAAAGTAGCGGAAATGTTCAATTTTTGCCGATAATCAAGAGTAAACAAATGACCTCACACATCTAATATGCGCCAGCTGGTAGGTCTAATATACATTCACAAATGTGGTGATATTATTTGTATAATTATTACAATATTGCATAACAGTAAATCTTCCATTTTTTGGTTTGAATAAAAATTCATTATGTGAATAAAAAATCAAAATGGAATTCATTTGTGAAGACTGAAAAAGTAACTAATGAACAGAGGAAATAATACTTTAGTGCCAGGAATGCCTGTATTGTTTATTTTGCACCTATTTTGAAATTGGAATATTTTGAACTTAGAGTTAAATTGGCTAAATTACCAATTTCCAATCACTTTATTTTGTAGTTGAAACAGTTGACTAGGCGATTTCTTGTGCTCAATCGATAGAATAGAAGTAGTACTAGTGAAATAGCTAAGAATTTTGTCGACTGGAATAATGTAATTGGCCTAAAATGGGAGTCAAAGTCGGCAAAATTGCCGATGCGTAAATATCGCTGACATATCAAAATTCGCAAGAGCATAATTTCGTCAATTTTCAATCAAATTTCGTAATTTTTGTTTTATTACCTTCAGAAAAAGATTCTCTACCGTTCCATAAGAAAAATAAAATTTTTTTGAAAAATTCTTGGACACTGGCACCCTTCCAAAAGTGGCCTTGTACCCTGAAAGGGTTAATAGAAACAATGTATCATGCCAAGACAAATCGAATCCCATTACTAAATCTACCATATGTAATATTATTATATGATTTGTACTATTTTAAATCTAATTATGTATGTACCTAATTGGGAATGTACAGTGGTACCTCGGTTAACGATATTTTTTCATTCCAGAATGCTGTTCAAGTGCCATTACCAAACGAATTTATCCCCATAAGGAATAATGTAAAATAGACTAGTCCTTTTAGACCCCAAAAATACACTTACAAAAGCATTTAAAAAAATAAAGTTACATAAAAGGGCGAGTTTGGGGACCATCGTTAACCGAGGTACCACTGTATCTGATTACATATCTAATAATATGTTCAAATGTACTGCTCAATTATAACCTACGTACAGTGGACCCCCGAGTTTCATACACCCCGAAATCGTGCAATTATGTAAGTATAATTTTGTAAGTGCTTGTGGAAGTGTATTTTGGGGGTCTGAAATAGACAACCTACGTGACATTTTTCCTTAAGAGAGTAAATTCGTTGGTAATGGCGCTTGAGCAGACTTCAGGTATGCAGGCCAAGCTGACATCAATGACATACTACTATACAGAAAGCCGCTTGTTATGCAGAGCATTTTGGACAAATTAGGTCAATTTTGTCCCAGGATGTGACCCACAGCAGTTGCCTAACACCCAGGTACCCATTATTACTGATGGGTGAACGTGGACAACTGGTATAAGAAAACATGATCATTGTTTCCACCACTTCACCGGGAATCGAACCCAGACCCTCACCATGTGAAGCAAGAGCTTTTGCCACCAGGCCACGAGGCACCGTGTATCACCAAAACAAGGACGAGTTCATCTGCTTGTTTACATACTTCATGTCTCTGTCCTCTCATTTACTCGTTCTCTCTCTCTCTCGTTTATTCGTTTTATCTTTTTCACTCACCTCTCACCCTACATTAAGACTACAAATATTTTAAGGTATGTAATGAGTGTACTGCATATGCATTCTATTGCTCTAGGGCACTTTAAATATACACTGGTCCCCGAGTTTCTAAAAACTTCACTCCGAAGCCTGCTCAAGCGCCATTACCGAATGAATTTACTCCCTTAAGGAAAAATGTCACGTAGGTTAGTCTATTTCAGACCCCAAAAATACACTTCCACAAGCACTTACAATATTATACTTACATAATTGTATGATTTCCGGGGTGTACGAAACTCGGGGACCACTGTATATTAAGTGTGGGTGGTTTGGTCATATCTACCACACCTGACCTCTTACAATAAATACTACTCACCTCTCACCCTACATTAAGACTACAAATATTTTAAGGTAAGTAATGAGTGTACTGTATATTCATTTTACGCTCTGGTGCACTTTAAATGTCATAGTTTATTACATGTGGGTGGGGTGGCCAGGTGAGGGCTACCTTACTTACCACACCTGACTTCTTACAATAAACACTATTCATCTCTCGCCCTACATTAAGACTACAAATATTTTAAGGTAAGTAACGAGTGTACTGTGTGTGTATTTTACTTTATTGTTTTCTAAATGCATAGTTCTATTGGTAGCCTAAATTGTGTTAGTGTAAACTTATCTGACATTTATATGCATTTATTAGTGGAAAAAAATGGCGTTCTGCTTTCCGGCGGTAGCCTGGAACCTAACCTGCCATATAAGTGGGGCCCTACTGTACATTATCATTTTTAATTTTTATGATTTAGAGTCCTTAAAAAAGATGTGTTTGCCATTTTTAACCCTTTGGGAAGTCGACAGGGCTTCTCGAAACATGTTCTCAGGGTCAAAAAATTTTTGGAAAAAAAAATAAGGTTTTCTTATCAAATGATAGAGAATCTTTTTCAGAGCATACCGACACCAAAAGTATGAAATTTGAATGAAAACTTACGGAATTATGCTCTCGCGAAGTTATCGGTCTCTAAGATGTTTACGCATCGGCGATTTCGCCCACTTTGAGCCTATTTTTGGCCAATTCCAATATTCCAGTCCACTAAAATCATAGCTATTTCGCTAGAACTCCATTTCTTCATCGATTGAGTACAAGAAACCGCCTATTTCCCAATTTTAACTACCCAAAATAGTGATCAGAAAATGACAATTTGGCCAATTTCACACAAATTTCAACGATGCCAATTTCAAATTTAGGGTCCAGAATAAACAAGGCAGATATTCCTGGCACTAAAATAACATCTTCTCTGTTCATTAGTCACGTCTCCAGGCCCATCTTACATTACTTTTGCTTTCCATTTTGAATTTTTATTCTCACAAAAATAGAAGATTTACTGTTATGTATACAACTGCATCATTGTAAAAATGGTATAAATAATATCAGCACTTGTGCAAGAATATTAGACTCGCCAGTTGATGTGTATTGGACACATGGTGTGATTTGTTTACTCTTGAACATCATACAAATCGAACATTTTCGCTACTTTGAGATCAGTTTCAAGGTACTTGTCAATAAATACCATACGAAAATATACTGGAAAGTCGCTGTTTTAAACAAAAAAACGTGAGTTTTTTTCTCATT
>WNWK01024834.1:0-29220 GCA_009830355.1 Cherax destructor
TGGTTAAAAATGGGGCATATAATTGTAAAATAGTGATGGCGGGATAGGGACTTTATTTTTTTAATTTTTTTACTGGAGATTGATTATCTGTATGTTTTGTATTGATTTTGTAATTATTTGCATTAGTGATGGGGTCACAGTTATTTAGGATATGTTTGAATTCTGTTTAAAACCAAAAAAATGAAAAAAAAAAAAAAAATTCAGTTATCAGGAACTCAGAAAAGAAAAATTTCCCAAAAGAATCAAGCAAAAAATGTGCGGTCTTGGCAGAGAAAAAACGTCTTAATCTTTTTTTCTCTGCTTCCGTAGTGGAAAACATAGAAGGATAATGAAGAACTAGTACCACTACCAGATGTTTCTTCTGAGGACCCACCTGCATTCCCAAGTACATCTGCAGAAGAAGAAAAGAACATACCAAATCACATACCAAAACCACATTCTACAGATACTTGTGTAGACATGGACTGAAGCACCACCATGTGATTCACCCCCCAGCCATGTGGTTTCCTGTCAGAGAAAAGTATTTTCCTTTAGGTCCTGCCCCATATGTCAAAAAAAAAATGATTGACTTTTACCCAGAATATCAACGTTATTATCAGTCAGGTCAGGTCAAGCTGGACAAGCATTGTTGTCATTTCAAGAATTCCATGTTTTACTCTGTTCCAACAATGGTGAAGAGCATGTGAGAAAGTGGCCCTGTACAGCCCATCAGAGGATGTTTTATTGTTTTTTTGTACTCTGATGCCCAGGGATGTGACAGGTTTTCCAGAAAGGAGCTTTAATGACTGGAAAAGCTGGGAAAACATAAAAATTCATAAAAAAGTCAAGGTCATTGAAATTCTGTGATAAAGTTTAATCTTGGATGAAAGGATTCCTCTCATGTTGGTATGAATTTGGGAGAAACAAGTGCATGAAAACAAGAAATATGGGGGAAGTATTGCGCCGTGTTGTGGCAGTGACAGTCTTTTAGCTGAGAGGGGTCTGGCATTTAGGGGTAGTGAAGAGATCATAGGATCCAAGCAAAAGGGGGAACTTTTTAGGAATCATGGAACTTTTGCACAATTTGATCTATTTCTGATGGGACACCTTAAAGAATCTGGCAATCATGGAAGTGGTAAGCAGTCATATTTATCAAAAAACGGGACGGGCCCCCTAAAGTCAGTACCGTCCAGCCAAAAATATCTTTCTGAGGAGAAATAAGTCACAGTGCTTCACTTTATCAGGTTATTCTGGGTTAAATCTCATACTATATTACAGGAGGACCCCGCATTGCGCCTCGATTTAAAATGTTTCACTAATGCCGGGTTTCATTTATCCCATTCTTCAATTATTCCCAGACTTGTTAAATAAATAAATTTACTACTCACCTTAAGATAAGGACGAAAATATTTAAAGGTAAAAATGTGTTATTTCTCTGACCCAACTCTTTCTCATTAATACACCCAAGTTAAACATTTTTTCACTTTACAGTGATTGTCGCTTTCAGCAGTGCCGAACCTAATCTGCTGGATAAGGAGCCTTTTTGGATTAATTTTCACCTGTGGGTTCCATGTTTTCATGGAAGACAGGGGAAAACTAAAATATGGTTTCATTTTTTCTTGAATGCCACTTTATTTGTTGATATCTTGGCACTACAAGTTCTGAGTGACTTCAAAATTAATATAACATTTTTTAAAGGATAAATCTCTGAGAAAATTGGATATTAGTGTTCATGTGATAACTAGTGAATACCCTTTTGGTTCACCTCAAATATTCAACGCTAATATTTAACTGCATTACAAACTTCTCCCAACTGGGACATTTCCTCTCGTTATTTTTTTACTGTTCAGGGTGCTGAAAGGCTGTGCAACACGAGGGTACTGTACAGGGTGCTGGGGCTGTGCAACACGAGGATACTGTACAGGGTGCTGGGGCTGTGCAACACGGGATACTGTACAGGGTGCTGGGGCTGTGCAACTCGAGGATCTGTACTGGGTGCTGTGGCTGTGCAACACGGGATACTGTACAGGGTGCTGGGGCTTAACGAGGATACTGTACGGGTGCTGGGGCTGTCAACACGAGGATACTGTACAGGGTGCTGGGGCGGCCCAAATCTGCGGGTGCTGGGGGGTGCAACCAGGATACTGAAGGGTGCTGGGGCTGTGCAACACGGGATACTGACAGGGTGCTGGGGCTGGAACACGAGGGTACTGTACAGGGTGCTGGGGCTGTAAAAGGGGGTACTGTACAGGGTGCTGGGCCGTAAACAGGGATACTGGGCAGGGTTCCCGGGGTGTGCAACATGAGGATACTGTACAGGGTGCTGGGGTGTGCAACACATGAATACTGTACAGGGTGCTGGGGCTGTGCAACACGGGGGTACTGTACAGGGGGCTGGGGGGTTTCAACACGGGGGCAGTGTAGAGGGGGCGGGAGCTGTGCAACACAGGGGTACTGTACTGAGTCCTGGGGCTGTGCAACCGGGGATTTGTACAGGGTGCTGGGGCTTTGCAACACAGGGGTACTGTACAGGGTGCTGGGCGTAACACGGGGATACTGTACTGAGTCCTGGGGCTGTGCAACACGGGATACTGTACAGGGTGCTGGGGCTGTGCAACACAGGGATACTGTACAGGGTGCTGGGGGTGTGCAACACGGAGATACTGTTCAGGGTGCTGGGGCTGTGCAACACGGGGACAGTGTAGAGGGTGCGGGGGCTGTAACACGGGGATACTGTACAGGATGCTGGGGCCCGTGCAACCAAAGGGGTACTGTCAGGGTGCCGGGGGTGTGCAACACAGGGGTATTGAAAAGGGTGCTGGGGGTTTTAACACGGGGGTCTGTACTGGGTGCGGGCCCCGGGAACACGGGATACTGTACAGGGTGCTGGGGCGCAACACAGGGATCTGTACAGGGTGATGGGGCTGTGCAACACGGGGGTACTGACAGGATGCCGGGGTTGTGCAACAGGGATACTGTACTGGGGGCTGGGCGGAACACAGGGGTCTGTACAGGGTGGGGCTGTGCAACACGGATATACTGTACTGGGGGTGGGGCAAAACAGGGGTACTCAGGGTGCTGGGGCTGTGCAACACGGGGATACTGTACAGGGTGCGGGGGTGTCAAAAGGGGAAAACTGTACTGGGTGGGGCTGTGCAACAAGGGGGTAACCCGGGGGCTGGGGGTGCCACAAGCAAACACGGAAAACTGACGGGGGCTGGGGGGTTTCAACACAGGGATACTGTACAGGGTGCTGGGGCTGTGCAACACGGGGGTACTGTACAGGGGGCTGGGGCTGCAACACGGGAATTGTACTGGGTGCTGGGGCTGTGCAACAAGGGGTACTGTACGGGGGCTGGGGCTGTGCAAACGGGGATACTGTACGGGTGCTGGGGCTGTGCAACACAGGGATACTGTACAGGGTGCTGGGGCTTGCAACCGGGGAATTAACTGGGGGGTTGGGTTGGGGGCTGGGGGACAAGGGGGAAAACAGGGGGGATAAACTGTACTGGGTGCTGGGGTGTCAACAATTTGGGGTCTGTAAAAAGGGGGGTTCTGGGGCTGGCAACACAGGGAATTTTTCCCTGTAAAAATGGGCGCTGGGCTGTGCAACACAGGATACTGTACTGGGTGCTGGGGCTGTCAACACGGGAAGATACCTTGGGTTTTACAGGGTCTGGGGCTGTGAACACTGGGATACTGTACTGGGGGCTGGGGGGGCAACACGAGGATCTGTACTGGGGGCTGGGGCTGTGCAAAGTGGACGTGACGAACTCTAGCTCAAGTCCCCTCAAAACTGTCATCTCCCGAAATATAATAACGTGTATGCACTGTTTTTATTCTTTTAAAACCATGCTTTATAATGAATTCAAGTTTGTTAGTAATAAAGGTTAAGATTCACTTGTACACCATCATAAAAAATTTTAATACCAAAAATATAAATTTGTTTTTGGGTTTTTTTTTAAAAAATTTATATATATATATATATATATTTTTTAATATATATTTAAAAAAAAAAAAAAAAAAAAAAAAAAAAGGCCCCCCTCCCTCAATGGTTGTTAGGTAGTTTCCCCCCCCCCCGGGGGGGGGGGGGCGGTGAACCCCCCATAAACCCCGGGGGATGGGTTTTGCCCCTAGGGGGCCCTTTCAGATTTTGAGGGGGGGGGCCCTAAGGGGGGGAAACTTCTTTCCAAAAAGGGTTCCAAAGCCCCTTGTCCTTTGGGAGTTTTACCAAGCTTGTGGGACTTTTAAAATGGGGCTTGACCATTCCCCTGTTTTAGTCCTGGAAAACCGAGCATTTCCTGGACTATGTCCCTAGACATTTCCTGGATTTTCAAACCGGACATTGATGCCCTTGGAACGGCTATTGTCCCGGAATAGTACTGGACTTCATGTACCGGACTTTTGTACCTGAGACTATATGTACCTGAGGTGTCTTGTGGACACTGATATGTTATGGTGTCTTGTGTGACACTGGTATTGTTGCCCAGTGTGGTATTCAGTGGTGCATCCAGAGAATTTGTGACGGTGGCACCACACAAGTTAAGAGTCGTGTATTTGGTGTGTGTCATAACGCGGTGCAAAGGCTTTATTAGAGATGGGTTCATGATGCAGGGGCGTGCCATGTGGCACAGAGAAGGTGTCGTGTGACACAGCGATGGAGTCTTATGGTACAGGGAGATCGGGTGTCGTGGAACCCCGTAAGCGTGCCATAAGACAGAGATAAGGGTGTCTGAGGACACGGTGGAGAAGGCGTGTCATGACAAGGTGTGGTAGTGTCCTGTGTGACACGATGACGGCACGACTTGACACTGCACTAAGTATTTGATTTTACTTGTGACTTTTATCTTGTACTATGAATTTTGTGTATATAAATGTTTTTACACAAATTATAAGAATATATGTTTTTATTCCAGATTATATGTTTTTATATTAATAATAATATATAATAAATATCTAAATATGAGATTTTACTTAGTATCCCAAACAGTCGTTTATTACAAATGTTTTATTTGTAATTATATATATATATATATATATATATATATATATATATAGCGTTCCTCTAATACGGACATTTTAAATTCTGACCAAAACTCTGTATACGGCTCCCACCTGACTTTCTAATATGGTTACGGTGCCCAACCCAGTTTGTTTACATTATCCGTGAGCACCGCGTCTGTCCATTATGTATGGAAACTTTCCAGAATTTCAAGTGTTTTAAAGTTATTTCATATTATATATATACTCTGATAATTATACTTATATATACCTGTACCTAAATAAACTTACACACTGTGCTGGCATGCAGGTACATGTTAAAATTACTAAGAGTGTCTTATTAGTCTTGAGGATGCCATATTAATAATGGTAATAATAATAACACAATAATAATCAATCATTCCCGAAAATACATATGCTCTTCTTTCCGTGGTAAAAAAAATGGTTACCAAAGAGCAGGATGGAGAACCAGGGACTGGCGGATGAACCTGGGGGGGAAAAAACCTGGGAGGAAAGATTGGGAAGCAGAGCTCATAGAAGGGAGGAAGAGTGGGGAAGGAAGCTAAAAAGAGCTTGGCAAGAAAATGGAGGAGAGGATAGCTGCAGAGAGCAGAAATGGGAGCTACAAGCCATATCATCAGAAGCTAAGATACAGAGCTTAGAAGAGGAACTAAAAATCTAAACAGTCTAAAGAACCAAAGGACAGTACAGCCATGACATCAGGAACTGCTACATCAGTCACAGATGAGGGGACTGTAGGGAGCAAAAGGAGCTATACTGTATGCAAAGGCCCTATCAGACCCACGTGGGGCTTGGGAAAGATGAGGAACACATCAAGAACAAATGGGGGGACTTAAGACAATAAAGGGAGCTAAGCTATATGCAGAGGCCCCTAACAGACAACTGCAATGCCCAGGAATATATGAGCAGGAAAAAGACAGGAACTAAATCGTTTCAGGGATGAAAAGGGAAATAGTGAGAGGACAAAGGGAGAGGTCAGTTTTTGTCTATGGGCTCCAGGAAGTGAAAGGGAAACTTATGAAACAAGAAAACTGGGGAGAAAAAAGCGATTGAAAGTATAATGAAAGCAATAGGAATTGACGACATGACCAGAATTAGGTGATTTGCAAGATAAAAAAAGGCTAGTCAAAGGATTTTCAAGGCAGAAGTAGCTCAGAAACAGGATCCTGCAGGAGAAAGCACAACTAATGGACAAACCAGACTACCAGAGAGTGTACCTCAACTGACATAAACACAAGAAGAAAGGAGGATTCTGAAGAGAGGGTAAAAAAGATGCAAGGAGGAACGATAGGCAATGACGGAGATGATCAGGAGAACCCAGACCTAGGTGGAAGAGCAAACACAACCTCCTTCAGAACCACCCACAGGCCCCCGCCAGAGCTCCCACTCCCCCAACCCCACCATTCTCCCGGATCACAGCTTTTGAAAAGAAGTTGAAGGTTTAGTAAATGAATGCAGATGGAATAACGAATAAATGTGAGGAGTACCATGAAAGAATCAAGGAGAAGTCCCCAGACATCATAGCAGTCACAGAAACGAAACTCATTGGGATGATAACAGACGCAATCTTCCCTCCCGGATATCAGATCCTGAGGAAAGACAGAAGGAACAGAGGGGAGGAGGGGTTGCAATGCTCAATAAAAACTGATGGGGATTTGTGGAATAGAAGAAATGGACGAGAATGGAGAAAGGGATTACATAGTAGGTACAATTCAGTCTGGGGGACACAAGGAAGTCTTTGCAGTGATGTATAACCCGCCACAGAACTGGTGGAGGCCAAGAGAAGAATATGAAGAGAGCAACAGAGCAATGGTAGACACTCTAGATGAGGTGGCCAGAAGAGCTCACTCGAGTAGAGCAAAGTTTCTGGTTATGGGCGATTTCAACCACAGGAAGATTGATTGGGAAAACCTGGAGCCACAAGGGATCCCGAAACATGGACAGCCAAGATGATGGATGTGGTACTGGAAAACCTCATGCATCAACATGTTAGGAACACTACCAGAGAGAGAGGGGAGGATGAACCAGCAAGACTGGACCTTGTGGAGAAAATTTACCAAGAGGGGGGTATCAGCCATTTCTGCCCTTTCAAGGGCCCAGCCCTTTCTGCCCTTAGAAAGGGCCAGACTGCGTCTCTTTTTCCCTTAAAAGACAAAATAACGAGTGATATTAGTTAATAGACATTTGATATAAATGTGACCCCCTTCTTGCCGTAACAGGTATTTTTTAGAGAACACAAGCATTTGAATTGCAAATTTTGCAGCATTTAGCAAGTGTTGAAATAGCTGAGGTCAGCATGCCAAGCCCGGCTGAGGTCCGGGGCCCTGAGGGGGCAGATTGAACTCAGCCACGGGAAGGGGCAAAAGCTGCGGGTAGGATTTAACCTAACAAAAGGGAAATATCCGCCCCCATCCGTTCTCCCATTCAATCTCCACTAACATTGGAAATCGGGTAAGAACTCTGTTCCAGCACGTTTAGTGATTAAAATTGCGGTATATTCAAGTGTGCGCAGGGTTCTTAATCCTGCTAAAAAAACCGCAGAGAAACAATAGCGAGTGTATTTCATCAGCGACATTCTGCAATCAAGGCACCTATATCTGTCAAAATGGTGGTGCCCAAAACCATTGCTCATGTACATTGGCCAGGTAGGTTTTGAATTTCTTTGACAAGGGGACTGCATAGTTTTGTAGTCATAAGAGGTTTGAAACTTTCCTTATAAGGCAAAAGTGAGGTGCGGCTTTGAGTCCAACCAGTAAGTACTATCCAGTCTTTATTCAATGACTGACGATATGAGGGATACCCCTTTGGGGCAATATATTATACTTACATCATTTTATTTTCCAACGCCCTGGGGGGATAAGACTGTATGCATCAATAACGCATCTGAGATGGCGGGGGAGTGTGGATGCTCAACAAGCTAAATAGCCATTACAGTCCCATTTTGTCCCTTTTCCACACAGCCTCGTGTTCACCCTGGTAGCTCGGCATTGAGGACATCACATAGGGAAGGCCCCTTGGGCTAGTGATCACGTGGTTCTGAATTTGATTACATAGTAGGTTCAAGTGGAGGGGGAAACAGGAGTGGGAAAAAAAGAAACTACAAGGGGGACTACACGGTTTGAGGCTTCCTCGGAGGTTTAGTGGGAAAAAAATTGGTGGAAAGTCAGAAAAGAAATGATGGACTACAAAAAACATTTGCAAGGATGCAGGGGAAAGGTTTGTTCCGAGCAAAAAAATTGGGAAGACCAGAAGGACCCCTTTGGGTTTTATGAAGGTGTGGGGGGGCAAAAACTATTGCACTAGAAAAGGAAAAGTACAGAAGAAAAAGGAAAGGAAAAAAAAAGAGATTAGTGAAAGCCCGAAACAGTATACCAAAAAAAGGGGGGAGGCCCCCCGGAAATATAAAAATAACATAACGAAAACAGTCGCCCAAAAATGCATGCCACATCGAAAGGGAAAACAACAGTCAGGACCAGGTAATCAGGCTGAGGAAGAAAGGGGGGGCTCAGAAAACCGGGGGGGCCCCAAATTTTTTTTTCCCCCTCAAAAAATAACATTTTAAAAACCTACAACACCCAACCCCAACCCAAATAACATTAACCTAATCTAACCTAACCCCAAACCCCAAAACATTCCCCCCAAATAAAATTTAACCCAACCTAACACCCCATCATCATTTGAACACCTTAAAAAAACTTCAAAAACCCCAAAAATTTATAAATCATTTGAACACCCAAAATCCCACAAAACACCATTAAATCACCAAAAAAAAACCCATTAATACTACAAAACACCTAACCCTAACCCAAAAAATTTTTAACCCCAACCCAACTAAAAATTCCCCAAAAAAACCCTTTTAAAACTCTCATAAACATTTGAATCTCCAAAAACACCCCTGAAACACAAAATGCCCAAAGAATAACCCCCCCCGAACACCCCAAAAAAACCCCTAATACATCATTTGATCATTCAAAACTAACCAACCTAAACTAACCTTAAACACCCCTACATCATTTGCCCCAAAAAACCATTGAAAACTACAAAATCACCATCGATTACTCCCCAAAAAACATTTAACTAACCAAACCCCAAATAACATTTAATCTAACCTAACCCTTAAAACACTTCATACACCATTTGAATCTACCAAAAACACCATTAAAAACTACCTAACCCCAACCCAAGAAACTCCCTAACCCAACCCAAATACATTTAACCAACCCAACCTAACCCAAAACCCCCTCTTCATCATCTTTAAAATCTTAAAAAACCCCCAAAAACCATTGAATCCCCAAATCCCTGATTCCCCAAATAACATTTAACCTAACCTAACCTTTTATTCATAACCAAACCCCAAACACCCCCCCTTTAAAACACCCTTTTACTAAAAAACCAAAAAATACCCTAAGTCATATTCAAAATCTAACAAGCCCAAAATCTAACAATTACCAAAAAAACTAGGGGTTGTTAAAGTTTTTGGGGTATTAAGGGTGATTTTGGGGATTTTTATTTTTATTTGGGGGAGGGGTTTTAAGGGTGTTAAATGATAAAAGGGAGTGTTTTGAAGGTTGGGTTGGTTAAATGTTATTTGGGTTGGTTGGTGTTGTGGGTTTGGGGGTTTTGAGCTGGGTGTACATGATTGTTTTCAGTTGGGTGATCTGTTCAAAGGTGCTTGTGTGTTAGGTTTATGTTCATGTATTTTTGTGTTCTGTTATTTGGTTGGAGGTAGGTGTGATCGGGGGTTATTGATCTTGGTTGTGTTTGGGGAATTTTGTGTGTGTTTTAAAAATTGTAATAGTGGACTTGGATAGCATTTTTGGATATTGGTAAACGTGATATGGATTTGGTGTCCTGTTTTTTGTGTGAATGTTTATAAAATGAGTGATTTCTCTTGATCTTAGGGGGTTTTTGAGATGAGTGTACTTAGATAATGGTTTGTCATCTTATAAAGTTTTTTATAGTAATTTGAGGGTTTTTTATAAAAATGGGTGTTTTTTGTGATGGGTTTTGGGGTATTCAAATTTGGGTTTTAAAGTAGTTTCAATGGTGTTTTAATGTTTAAAGATGTATAGAGTGTTTTGGTGGTTTCAAAGTAATTTTGGGAGTAATCAAAGGTGTTTTACAGTGTTTTTGAAGTGTTCGTGATGTATAAGAGTGTTTTGGGGGTGTTCAAATGACATATAAAGTGTTTTTTAAGGTGTTCAAAAGATGTATGAGAGTGTTTTGAAGGTTAAGCTAGGTTTGTTAAAAGTTAGTTGGGATAGTTAAAAGTTTTTATGTTGTTTTTGGGATTATTCAAATGGTGTTTTGGGGAGTTTTCAAAAATGTTTGATAGTGTTTTTGGAGGGGGTTCAATGGTGTTTTGGGAGTATTCAATGATGATTTGGAGAAATTTTTGGGTTTTTCGGGTATTCAAGGTGTTTTGTGGTGATCAAATGATGTCAAAGTTTTTTGGGTTGATATGTAGTGAGATGTTGATGTGAGAATATTTCTTATAGTTATTGGAAAGATGTTATTGTCCCTTTTTTTCTATATTATTGAGATGTGGTGGTAGTAGGACCGGGGGTGACCCAAAACCTCCTCCTTGAGCTGTCTCCCGGGTGCGTTTACTCACCTTTTGGGTTGGGGTCGATTCATGGGTCCCGGACCCGCCTCTTCACTGATTGCTATAGGTCCTCTCTCCCTCCATGAGCTTTATCAAACCTCGTCTTAAACTATGTTTTTGGGTTTCCCGCCCCCCCTTTTTTTCCCTTTTTAGGCTTTCCCCTTTCTGACAACTCTTAACTGAAAAAACATAACATCTCTTTGACTCAAAGTCTTAAATTCCCAAATTTGGCACCTTGTTTCTTCCCCTCTCTGGAACATCTTGTCTCTGCCCCCCTTTTCTATTCCTTATTTTTTAATATGTCGTTATCATGTCTCCAAACCCCCCCTGTCCCCCAGGTTTCGGCCGATTTTCCCCTTTAAACCCTTTTTTCCGTGGACAATTCCCTTAGCTCTGGGACTAGTCTTGTTGTTTTAAAAATTTGCACTTTCTCTAGTTTTTGACTTTTGACCGGTGGGGGGTTTTCCAAAAATGGTTTCTGCATTGGTATGGGCCCGACGTATATGGTGTACCCTGTCTTGGTTTTCCCTTTGTAGGTATTGGAACGCTATTCTTAGGTTTTTCCCAAACCCGTATGCTGCGGGAGTTATCTGATTAATGTGGGGCCCCCAGGATTGCTCTTTTTAAAATCCCCCCAAAATCTTTTTTGAGTGGGTTTTGAGCTTTTCCCCCCCCTATACCATGTCTGCGGTCTTCTTTCCCCCTTCCCCATCTTCATGGCTTTTTCATTTTTGGGAGGGTTAAATTAAGGGCCCGTTACTGGACCAGGCTTGTGGGCCCGTCCAGGTCTCTTTGTAGTCTGCCGATCCCGACTGATTTAATTCTTCTCATTAACTTCCATCATCTGCAAACAGGGACATTTTGGTAAATCCCTTTCCCTTTTTTTTCATTCACATATACCAAAAACAGTACCGGCCCCAAAGGATGACCTTGGGGAACCCACTCGTCACAGTGCACCCCCACACCTCGTCATGCCAGCTCTTTTTCCCCCCTTCAGATTTTTTTGACCCATTTAATTTTTTCTTTCAGTGTGCCCTGATCCCCCTAGTTTTTTTTTAAAACCCTCTTGTGGGAACTGTTAAACGCTTTCTTCAGCCCAAGAAAATGCGGTCTATCCCCCTCTTCTCTTGTCTTACTTCTTTACCTTGTCTTTAAAACCCCAGGGTTTGTGACATTTTTTTCCTTTCCCCTGAAACCGTCCCGGTTGTCTTTATTAGCTTTTTCTTTCTAGGTGCCCCAAACTTTTCTCCTCCTGAGATCTGCTCCATTGGCCCCTTGCAACTATCCCGTCTTTTCAGGTTTAATTTTTAAATTTCCTCATGTCTGTCTCCTTTTTTAAAAAATTGGGACTACTTTTTGCCATCTTCACACCCCCCGGTAGTTGCCCCGTTTCAATGGATGTGTTGAAGATATTTTTTTGTGGAAATCAACATCTCGCCCCCTCTCTAAGGACCACGGAGAAATTTGTCGGGTTTCCCTTTTTGGGGTTCGAGTTCACATAGAAGCTTTTACTTCCCCCCCCGGGTTTTTTTATTTCACCCCAAAACTTTTTGGTATACCCCCCTTTGAATTCCTAGCCCTTTGTCTCCTCTGTAAAGGCTTCTTTAAATCTCATGTTGGGCCCTCACATACCTCTTTCTTTTTTTGTGAACTCCCACCTTCCTTCCTCAGCCGATTACCTGGTCCTTGACTGTTTTTCCCTGATTGGCTTAACAGCTTGGGTTATCTTGATTTTTTGATGCTATATCTTACCTGTATATTCGTTTTTTGGGTTTTTTAATCTTTATTTTCCGGGGGCCTTTTCTTCTTACTTTTCCATTCTCTAGTCCCGGTTTTGCCTCCCTACACCTTTGGGCAAACCCAAAAAGGGCTCGTTGGGGGCTTCCCATTACTTCTTTTTTGGGGGCCCCCTCCTCTGCCTCTTTGCATTTTTTTGTCACATATTCCATCTTTTTTTTCTAGTTTTCCTGAATTCTCTCCCCCACTGAACGTCTTGTTGGAAGTTCCTATGCTTGTGTAGTCCCCCTTTTGTTGTTTCGTTTCTCCTTCCTTTTCCCTTTCCCTCTCCACTTGAAGCTCAACTATATAATCAAAACACAGAACGAAATGATCACTAGTTAAAGGGGGGCCTTTCCATGTGTACCTCGATGTCGAACTTCTAAAGTGTTGGCCCGTCTTGCTGGATCATCCTCCCTCTCTGGGAAATGTCTCTAAATTTTTGATGCATGAGGTTTTCCCTTTTTCCCTCCATCCTCTTGGGTTGATTTAGGAAATTGGGTTTTCCCTTTTTTCCCCAAACCCCAAACTCTTTTTGATTGAAATCACCCCCGACTAGCAACTTTTCTCCCTGTGTGGGGTCTTCTGGCCACCGGGATTTTTTCTACAATTGCTCTTTGCTCTCGTATTCTTTTTTTGCTTCCCGCAGTTCTGTGGTGGGTTGTACATTCAACCAATTAACCCCTTTTACCCTCAGGGGGTTTGGGTTGTTCCCTACTATTAGTCCCTTTGCCCATTTTCCCTTCCTCAAATCCCAGGGTTTTTGGGTAATTTCAACTCCTCCTCCCCCCAGCTTTCCCCCTATTTTCCCGAGGGTTTAAAAATCAGGTGGGAAAATTTCATATGTTATCATCCTGGTGGGGTTTTCCCTTTCTGTGAGTGCTATTATGTTGGGGGTTCCCTTTATTCTTTCATGCCACTCCTCCATTTTTTTTGTTATATCATCTGCATTTGTATAAAAACTTCAACTTCTTTTTCTAAACCCGTCAGGGGGTCCTTGGGGTTGGGGGAAAATGGGAGACCGTGAAGGAAATATGGGTGTTTGGTGTGAAGGTGGGTTGTAAAGGGGGGGTGGAAAAATGGGTATGTCATGTGTGTTTTGGTTTGGAAATTTTTTGGTTGCATTTAAGTTGTCCAGGTTAGGGACATCTGAAGGGGTTTTGGTTCCTCCTGAGTCTGGGTTCTCCCGTCATCTCCCCTTTTCCCCCCCTTTTTTTTCTGTACCCTCTTTTCCCGTTTCTGTCTTTCTTCATGTTCTTCAAGTGATAAAGAGACTACATCCCAGTAATCTGTGACATATCATAGTCTGCTTTCTCCTGCTGAAATCCTGTTTGAGTCAACTCACCTTGAAAATCCTTGGCTTTGGCAGATTCTTCTTCCTCTTGCAAACCTATTCTCATTTGCTAGCTGGGTCATGTCATCTCCTGTTGTGCAGTGCTCAATTGCTTTTTCTCCCTTGTCTTCTTGCTTTCTCGTTTCCCTTTAGCCTGAGCTCCATGGCGAACTGATCTCCTTCATTCTCCTGCCTATCTCTGCGCTTCAGTTCAGTTGGTGCCTCCATTTGCAGCTGTACTTTTTCAGTCTTCACTGTCATGTTATTCCTTTGTCCAGTGGCCTGTTGCTTTCCTGTTTCCTGTGCATTGCTGTGAAAAGGGTCTGTTGCAAAGCTATCTGTGAAACTTGTCTCTTTTCACTCCTCAATTGTTCTGATGGTCTGATGGGGCCTCTTGTGTAGTTCCTCCATTCTCTACAGAAAGCCCCCTTATTTTTGACTGGTATGATTTCTGATACCATGTCACATTGCTTTAGTTCACTAGGCTATTTCAAATTTTCCAGTTCTCTTCTAATCTCTGTATCTTGGCTATAATGTTGTGTTGCTTCTCCACTTCCTTACCATTTTTCTTATTCTCCTCCTACTCCATTTCTTGCTTTCTCCTTCTCCTCTCCTCCATTTTCATGCTAAAAAACCCTCTAAGCCCTTCCCCACTTTTCATGAGCTCTTCTTTAATCTTCCTTCCATAGACTCATCCTCCAGTCCCTAGTTTTCCGTCTGCTCTCTGGCACCTATTTTTTATTTTTAAGATGCCACAGGAAGTGAAAAACTATATATTTCTGTGTGGTTGTTTTTTGACGGAGTGATTGCCTGAGTGTTGTGTGGGGATGGAGGATGGAAGAAACTAGACATTTGGGAAAAGGAAGAGAGGTGTGGGAGAGGGGGGAAAGAGGGGAATGAGAGAGTGGAGGAGGGAAAGAAGAGGGAGTGGAGAGAGAATGGGAGAGAGGAGAGAGGGATGAGGAGGGAATTGAGAGGGTGTTCAAGAGGAGTGAGGAGAGGTGGGGGGGAGGGGCAGGGGAAAGTGTGTGTGTGTGTGTTGGTGCATATCATCTGGCCTTATCACCCTGTTGGTTGCAGAGATGGAGTCATGGCTCTGGGCCCTGCCTCTTCACTGATTACTACTAGGTCCTCTCTCCCTGCTCCACAGGACTTTATCAAACCTCGTCTTAAAACTATATGTATGGTTCTGCCTCCATATCGCTTTCTAAACTGTTACTTCTCAAACAACTCTATGACTGAAAATACTTCCTAACATCGCATTTCCTTAGGAGTCTTCAACTTCCAATTGTGACCCCTTGTTTCTGTGTCCCCTCTCTGGACATCTTGTCTCTATCCCATATATCTATTCCTCGCAGTATTTTTATATGTCGTTATCCTTCTTTCTTTCTGTCCTCTGATGTCATCAGACCGATTTCCCTTAACCTTTCTTCACATGTGACAACTCCATAGCTCTAGGACTAGTCTTGTGTGTGTGTGTGTGTGTGTGTGTGTGTGTGTGTGTGTGTATTATGTGTGTTTGTATTGTGTGTTTTGTTTTGTGTGTGCATGTGTGTACTCAGCTAGTTGCACCTAGTTGGCCTGGGGTCAGTCACAGCTCCTGGCCTGCCTCTTCACTGCGCTCTGGGTCATCTCCCTGCACTCGCAGAGCTTTATCATACCTCTTCTTAAAGCTATGTATGGAACTCAACCACACATGCTTTAAATATTCCACTTCCCGACCATCTGTGACTGAAGTAGCCTAACATCTCTGCTGATTCATGAGTCTTCCAACTTAGCTGTCCTTGTTGCTGTGTCCCATCTCTGAGACATTCTGTCTTTATCACACCTTATCCCAATTATCTCAGGTATCTTATGTCGTTATCATGTCCCCTATCTCTCCTGTCCTCCAGAGTGTCGTCAGGTCGATTTCCCTTAACCTCTCCTCGTAAGGACCTGCACAGCTCTGGGACTAATCTTACGTGCAAACCTTTGCACTTTCTCTAGCTTCTTTACGTGCTTTTGGCGGTGTGGGTTCCAAACTGGTGCTGCTATCAGTATGGGCCACATGTCCCCACAGTGTGCAGGGTCCTGAACGATTCTTTATTAAGATATCAGTGCTGTTCTTAGGCTTGCTGAACACCCTTATGCTGCAGCAGTTATTTGGTTGATGCGCCTCAGGAGTATGCCTGGTGTTATACTCACCCAAAAGATCTTTTTCCTTGATTGAGTTGTAGTCTCTGGCCCCCTAGACTGCCTCGTCTGCGGTCTTCTTTGTCCTTCCCCAATCTTCATACTTTGCATAAGTGGGGTTGAACTCCAGGGCAATTGCTGGACCAGGCTTGCAGCCTGTCCCAGATTCCTTCATGGTTCTACTGGTCCTCATCATTGAATTCTTCTCATCAGCTTCATCATCTTGCCCAGAGCAGGGACGCCCAGGTCTATTCCTTCCGTCATGTCGTTTACAAATACCAGAAACAGCACTGGTCCTAGGACTGACCACATGAACCCGCTCGTCTCGGCGCCTCTGACACCACTGCGTACCGCTGACACCGCTGCTGTGTTCTGATAGGTATTCCTGATCATTGTAGTGCCCTTCTGCCCCCTGCCTGGTCCTCCAACTTTGCACTAATCTTGTGGAGACTGTGTCCAAGCACTTATTCTTACCCAGTCCAAGAATAGTAATCACCACCCTCTCTCTTGTCTTATTGCTGTCACCCTGTCCTCGAGCTCAGTAGGTTTGTGACACAAGTTTCCCCGTCCCTGAGAGCCGTGTTGTGAGAAATCGTTGATAAGCTCCATTCCTTTCCTAGGGGTGCTCCACCACTCTTCTCTTTTCTATCTTTATCCCATGACCATGCATACATACCACATGTCAAGCATGGTCTGTAGTTTGATACTTGTTCCTGTCTCATAAAAATTGGAATTTACATTTGTCTTCCGACCTCAGGTGAGTTGCCTGTCTCGATAGATGTGTTGAAGATCATTGTTAGTGGTACACATAGCTCCTCTGCTCCCCTCTCAGGACCCATGGAGAGATGTTATCTGGCCCCACCGCCTTTGGGGTATCTAGCTCACTTAATAGCCTCTTCACTTCCTCATCAATTTGATTGTATTGTCCCGGCACCTGATGGTTTGTACCCTACCTCTCCTCCTTTGCAGGAGGCCCACCTATCTCCTGCGAGCACCTCCAGATCATATTTGAGTTCTCACCACACTCTAATCATTTCTTATGGTACTCCCCTCTACCTTCCTCAGCCTGATCACCTGGTCTTCGGCTATTGTTCCCCTCCTGATGTGGATGTACAGCAGCTTTGGGTCAGATTTGGCTTTTGCTGCTGTATCATTCTCATTGCTGTATTTAAGGCCTCCCTTCTGATCTGTGCATATTGATTTCTGAAAGCTCTACGACTGCTCTCATTCCTTCTCCGGGGTTCTTTGCTTCATACCCTCTTCCATTCCTTGTACTTGGTTTTGGTTTCCTTCCAGGTGAACCATGGGCTCATCCTGTCTTTTCGCTTCTCCTGTTGCCTTAGGTACCGTACTCTCCTCAGCTTCCTTGCAAATTGTTGTCACATATTCAGCATCGCATCCACAGCTTCCATCTCTCTGTCACTGGACTCCATGCAGGAAGTTCTCTGTATGCCCACATATTCACCAACCTGTAGTTTGGCCATTCAGTGCAGCTCAACCTGCTTCCCCTTCCGCCTTAAGCTCACTAACTCATGTTGAAACTTAGAACCATGTGATCCTGCTTCCCCAAGAGGAGGCTTTCATGTCATGATATCCTCCAATATCTCACTGTAAGGGTGAATACTAAGTCGATCTCTTTGTTCGTCCTCTCCTCTCTCTGGTAGTGTCCTTGCAGTGTTGGTACATGAAGTTTTAACATTTACCTCGGCATCTTATCCTCCACATTTCTTGGTCCCATGGCTCTAAGTTCTCCCAATCAATTCCCACTGTGGTTGAAGTCTGCCCATGATCCAGTAGCTTCACTTATACTCACTGGCCCTTCAATTTTCATGATGTCAATCATGTGCTCTATTTACTCCATCATGCTCTTGCCTTGGCCTCCTGCTGTTCTGGTGGGTTCTCACACATCACTGCAATTACCACCTTGGGACCTCAGGCTGTAGCATTTGTAATCTACAGCTTCTCCTCCATCTCCCCTCTTTCTGACTCATTAAAATCCCATCATTTTTGATCAACCAGAGCAACTCCTCCACCCTCTGTTCCTCTATGCTCTCAGGATCTGGTACCCCACATTGGAAAGATGGCGTCTGTTAGCTTATAACTGTGAGCTTGTGTGTGTGTGTGTGTGTGTGTGTGTGTGTGTGTGTGTGTGTGTGTGTGTATTTGATCTTCGATAATGGTAATCATGAAATGAAGTTAGTGAACATGAAAAATGTGTAATATTTTTCCTATATTGATTATGAGTATTGTATCTTTTATTATTGCCAAAATGGGGAAATTTGTTGTATTAGAACCTTTTCTGATGAATTAGTAAAATCTTAATTAATAATATATAAAAAATGTGCAGGCCTTATGGGCATTGTGACTAGAGTCTTTCTGATAGATTAGTAAAAATATTGTGACGTGAAAAAATTGATGGAAAGAGTGGAACTTTTTATCCTGTTACGAAAATATGGAAATTGTACCTTTTTATATTTGTATATGTATTTCCCGTATGGGGACTTTTTGTGTATTATCAAATTGTTGTATTGGAAGTATCAAATAAATGATGGAACAGTACTATTATTAAAATGTTATCCTGTTTTAACTTGTTAGTCTTAGCTCATTTAACTTAGAAATAATGCTTGATGACATCACTGGTAGAGTGTGACCTCGAAACTTGTTTCCCAGAATTTGTATTATTCATGAAAATCAGGAGTGGAAATCTTAGTCTGGACATTTTAGTTCAAATGATTTAAGGAGAATAATATGACCCATAGAGGTGAAAGTAGGTGGTGACTGAAGTATTACAGAATATCGAGAACAATGAAATTTGGAAAAACTGGTAAAGTCTAAAATTTTCCCCTCATGGGGGGATTTTCCCCAAACTTTTTTTTATTCTGATGTAAAAGGGGAAAAAAGAAATTTGAAAAAAAAAAAATTTTTAAAAAAAAAAAAAAAAAAAAAAAAAAAAAATCTAAAAAAAAATAAAAACCCGGGGGGGGGAAAATGAAAATTTTTTAAAATAATTGAAAATTCAGAAAAAAAAAAAAAGGGGGGTTCCCCCGGGGGTTGGGGGCGGCCCCCGGGGCGGAGGTCATTAGGACCTGGGTAAAAATTTTTCCCCCTAGGTATAAAAACCCCGCATCCTTTGGGGAAAAATCATACTGCTAAAAAATCTACTTATATATATATATATATATATATATATATATATATATATATATATATATATATATATATATATATATATATATATATTTTGAATAGTGTTGAAGAAAAGAAAATTACAGTACCATAGGTATCATTACACAACACCATAAAGGGAAAGGGATATAGTGACATAAAAGCAAGTAATAAAAAATTATCCTTAGGGGGACTATAATTTGAGATAATATGGAAAAAAATATCCATAAAAAACTTTGTTAAATATCGACCTGCGACTATCAATGTACATACAATCGTATTACTTTATAAAAAATTTTTTTCATACATTTTTGAATGTTCAAGAGCCACGAAAATATTATTTTAAAATTGTTTTTAAATAATAAAAATATAGTAACCAATAATCTTCTTTTTTTCAGTTAATTTTAAAAAATCTGGCTGGTAGGATGCCCAAATTTTGGCTCAGTGGGGGGAAATGTTAGTGAAGATTACGATGTTTTGACTTGATTAATTTCATTACAGAGAAAAATTCCCCCCAGCAAGTTGTCCCAGAAAAAAGAGAGTAGTGGGCAGCCATTTTTTTAAAAAACTGGGATACATGGGTACTGGGTTTGTTTTACTAAAGTAGTTAGGATAGGTTTTTTTTTAAACTTAAACCCCCCTCTTCCTGCAGCTCAATGGGTATGTTTCTGTTGAAGCAACAACCCCCCCAAAAACAACAACAGGACATCCCCCCCTTGATGACATCAATCCTCCCCCTGCAACAACAGGACATCCATCGTTGGTGGCATCAATCACTCCAAAAGGGGGAACAACAGGACATCCATCGTTGATGACATCAATCCTAAAAGGGGCAACAACAGGACATCCATCTTGATGCCCCTCAATCACAAAAAGGGGCAACAATAGGGCCCCTCGTTTTTTACATCAATCACAAAAAATTAACAATAAGACATCCATCGTTTTTTACCTCAATCACAAAAAGGGGCAACAATGGACACCCCTCGTTGGTAACATCTCCCCCTAAGGTGCAAAAAAAGGAAAAACCCCCTCGTTGATGGCATCAATCATAAGGTGCAACAATGGACACCCCTCGGTTTTGACATCAAAACACTAAAAGGGGAAAAAACAGGACATCCATCGTTTTTCATCAATCACTAAAGGGTTCAACAACAGGGCATCCATCGTTTTTTACATCAATCACAAAAAAGGGGAACAATAAATTTTCCCCTCGTTTTGGGGGTCAAAACAAAAAATTTAAACAATAGGACATCCATCGTTAGCCCCCCAATCACAAAAGGGTTAAAATTTAAAAAAAAAACCCAAAAAAATTTTTTTTTTTCCCCCAAAATTTTTCACAAAATCATTATAAAGTTTATCAAAATTTCCTTCGTTTTTTTCCCCTTTACTTTTTAATTTTTAAAACATCAGAAAAAGTAGTTTTCCCAAAATTTAAAGGGTTTGGGGAAAATGGTCAGTTTCTTTGAATCCAGTTTCCCCTTTTGGGAAAGCTTTATTTTTTTTCTGAAATTTTTTGACTGGGCAAGTTTTTTAAATAACTTTTTTCCCTTTCCCTTGGGGGTTTAAAAAATTTAAAAAATTTTTTAAAGTTGCTTTTCATTTTAAAAACATGAATCCTATAAACCCCTAACCCCCCTCTCACCCCCCTCATTTCTACCCCATCGAAACCCCCCAAATTCCCCCAAAAATAAACTAACCTAACCACGACATTTTTAAAATCCAAAAAAGGGAATTTTGACCCCCGGTCGATCATTCCCTTTTGGGCCCCCCCTCCCCCTCACTCGTCGGGGGGAGGCTGTTTTAAAATTTTTCCCCCCCATCGTGGGGGAGGTTCCGGGGGCCCCTTCCCCCCCACTCCTCGAGGGTAGGCTGTTTGGGGCTGACCTTCAAAGCCCCGCTGAAAAAAAATTTTTGGAATAATATAAGAAAATTTTTTTTTTTAAAACCCCAAAACATGTGTCGGGTTTTTTTGCTGGGCTTTTTTCCGAAAAGGGGAAAACGAATTCTGAAATTTTTAAAACCAAGCCCCAAATGGAAAAAAAATTGATTGTATTTTTTACCAATTCCACTGTTGCACCAGTGGTTTATTTAAACTCACTCTCCCTTTCTTTCTCTCCTCGGGGAAACCGATATGTTTTTAAAAATTAAAAAATCTGGGTATCATCATATTCCACCTGTCAGCTCCCCGGCACAACTTATTATTTTGGCAGAATCAACAGTTTCATGAGAGACCTGCACTGCTGAGGGCTTTTGAAAAATTAATCAAGAAAACTCGGGGTTCAAAGGGTTTTAAAAAAAAATAAGTTTTCCAAAGGGTTTAAACATAACAAACATTAAAATTAATCCCCGAAACCGGAAGAAGCCAAAATCATATATCAAATTGGTATGAAATCTTTGGAACCAGGTGTACCAGACCAAATCTCCATGGAAAGGTTTGTCAGTGTCACTCAATGTTTTAAGTTTGGTCATAACACAAAAAAATGTGGAACCAAAAAACGATCTGCAGTATTTCTCTGGTGGGCATTTTTTTGGAACTGTAAAAGAAACAACCCCAAGTGTGCCTTTTTTAAAAGAAACATCATGTGCCCCCTTTTCCCAAACTGCCCTGTCAGGGAAAACTACAATCCCGCAAATTCTGATGCTAAAAACAAACAATCATCAAAAACCCCCTCTCCAACACCTCCAAAAATGTCCCAGGACTCCTTTAATCTAGGTTTTGTTTGGGGCTCCTCTGCCACTTCTACCAAATATGTTGGAATCCCCCTTCCCCCCTTCCCCAATTTTTGGGGAAAATATCAATCCTATGTTTCCCCGGTCCTCAATAAATTTTTTTAGAGGTACCGTGATCATGTTGGCCCAAAGGGGATGGGAAGGGGGCAATGTTAAGCTCTTCTTTTATTTTTATGATTTTTAAATAATTAACAATAATGAACCAGTTTATCAAAACAGTAAATATTGTCCTCCACAACCACACATAATCAAAACCTCATCCCCAACCCAAAGGGCCCCGTCATATTGAAGACCCCCCTTGAAACAACAGCTCAGACCAGTGAGTTAATAACTGCCCCGAACTTCCATCGCACGATTTTAAAACTGCCATGTAAACTAACCCAAAATAAAATTAATTACCAATGATACCCAAAGTGGACCCTTACATTTCATGAAACCCCCTTTTCTCTATAGTAAATGTTGTGAATATGCTGGGTGGGGGCCGGAATGACATGCCACAGTTGCCAGATGATGATTTAACCCGGCATCGTTAAAATTTACCATCAACAGTAAAAGGGAAAATGAAACATCCAACAGAAAACCTCAAGATTTCCCTTTATGAGTCAGTAGGGAGCTTGTAAAACCTTAAAAAATAATCTTTGACATCAATTCTCCAAAACCAGCAAAAACGTAAATAGAAATAATGGGAATTGCAATTTTTCAAATTAAATTTCCCAAAATTTCCCTTTTAAAAAACCCTTTTCCCGAAATGAACTACACAATCACAACCCTGACACCCTCCTTCTGAAAGGGAAGACACTGCAAGAGAGACCAACATATAAAATCGTGGTTACTCTAATGTCGAGAAATCGAGAGGGTCCTTTGGGGGATGTCCACTGTAAAACGGATATCATTTCGTAACACCCACATTGACAAAAACAACATTATAGCAATAGAACTGACGATTTCCGGGTCGGTTAATTTTTGGAACTGGTTATTTTCCTCCAAGGCATCTACAGTGCTAGTCAGGCTTTTGCCCCCCCCTCTCAGACCAAAAACCTATACCATAAAAGGTAATGTATATATAAGGGGTTTTTAAAAATGGTGCTGCGTCCTATCAGCCACCCACTGAAAGGGGGGGCTCTCAAACAAATTTTTAAATTTTTGGGGGGAGGTATTTTCCATGCCTCATGTAAAAGTAGCCTCCAGAGGGGGGGGGGGGAAACTGACCCCCTTTTGCCAAGTAAACTTCTTTCCCCTTTGAATTTTTAAGTTTGGGTTGGGGAACCCCCTGGGTCTTTAAAGGGAACCCTTTTCCAATTCAACCAAGCCAATTAACTGGGGATTTGGTTTTGACAAGTGCACCTCCTGCAAAAAACCACCCCCACTTTTAATCCTCAGGTAAATTGCCCCCTTCCCCAAAAAATTTTATACTGGTTCATATACTTTTTTTGGGAAGCACAAGGGAGTGTACCAACACTCGAGCACTGAAACACCCCAAACCATGAGCAGTCTGGGTGTTTGGTGGTCCCGGGTGAGTGGGTCGGGGGGGGCCCCAATGCCCCCCACGGTTGGTAAAGTGAGTTGTTTCTCACTTCAAAGTACTTCAGCCCCTGTTGAGGAGTCCAGTGAAGATATTTCTTTCTTGGGCGGGGGATCTTTTTTCCCTGGCTGTTGACTCTGTGGCACGGATAAAAACACATCTGTTTACCGTTCTCACAGAACGCTAAAAAGATGTGTGTTTTTTTCCTTTAAATTCTCATTTTTTATCTTGGGTGTACTCTCAAAATTCCCTTTTTTACCACATTTAAAAAGGGTGAATAGATGTCTTCTTCGGGGGCCGAGGTTTGGCAGACGTAACTCGACATCGCCCCCAAATTTAAAAAAGGGTGCACCCAGTTCCTCCAACCTCCACACCCCAACATTCCTATTTCTTTCGTCTGGTCCCCCGTTTTTGTAAAAACCTATGATTTGAGATATATTTTCGGGGTTAAAAACCCTTTTACCCGTAATCAAACATGTATAAAACCAAAGGGGAAAACCGGACAAAAAAAAGGGGCGGATGAAGCCAAAAACACAACCCTTTCCCCCCACGGGGACGTAAAAAAATGAAAGGCATTGGGTTGGCGGCGACCCTGACGTCATGCTAACCTTTTTCCCCCCGGGGGAATGCATGACGAAAAAAGACCCCCCCATGGGGGCCTTTGATTTTCTCACGGAATTATGCGGGCTACCAACAAAGCCGTTTTCTTAATGTATATATGATCCATTCCCCCACACCCCATTGGGGTGAAAAGTTCTAACAATCTTGGCAAAAAAAATTTTAATGCCCATTTCCCCAAAATCTTCAATTTTTCTTTGGCATCAAAAAAATTTACCCAAAATGAAAACTATTATTTAATTTTTAAAGACAGCAGGGTTTTTATCATATTAAGGCCCATTCTTTTTTCATATTTTGGCCCCCTCCGGGGGCACCTGATATAGTCCCAACTAACGAGATTGTGACCTGTACCATTGTGGGGGTCTTCCCCCTTTTTTTAAAACACTACAGAAACCCCCCGTTTAAATTTCCACCTCCCCCCCAACCTAAAAACTCTGGATTTGGCCCTTCAGGGGCTACCAATCAATGGCCTCACTGTTTCCCTTTGAAACCCGTCTTCCTGCAGTTGGCGAGGTAAACTCCTTCCACGAAATAATCATAGGGCCCCCCCTTTCAAGTTGCCAATTAAATTCAAAAAAAAGTCCATCAGCTAAAAAAACCCAAAAATTTGGGACTGCATGAAAATTTTTAAATAGAGTGTAGAAAGGGACCATCAAACAAAAACAGTCCACAAAGGGCTATACTGGAAAGGTTGGGGAAAAAAATTTATAACCCCAATCAATCACCCCCATACAAAATACGAGTTATCTTTGCAGATATACGGGGGCTAAAGCCGGGAACGAACAACAAAAAAAACCTTTCATCCCTGGACTGCTTCCCCCCAACCCAAAGTTCGCTGTTTTCAAAGAGACCCACATAAAAAGGGTCAATTTGACAATGAAATATGGATGCCGGGGTTTAAACCCCTTCTGATTGACAAGTGAACAAAGGGAAAAGGGAAGGGGGTTTGTCTGTACATCCGAGTCACTGATATGCTCGGAACTACTAAATGCCTCAAATAATGTAGTTGAAGTTTTGGCGAAAATTTTTAAAAACCCGGTCATTTGGTTTTTCCAAAAACCCCCGATGAAATTTTTTAAAAAAATTCCAGAAACAGCTTTGAAAATAGCCCAAAATTCGGAAAATCCTTTTGCTCCTCCCCCCCATTTGTTTTTGGGGGTTTCAGCCTAAGGCAAAAAAAAGGGGAAAAAAAATAATGCTGCGAGAACCCGGGGGCAGCTCAGAAAAAAATCACCCGAGTTTAAAAAAACTCCCAAAAATTTACCTTATTTTAAAAATAATAGGCCTAAAGCTGGAAATACACTATTATCTTCCAACAATATAAATTTTATATAAATATTACCATATAAAAAAAAAAATAATAGGGTTTGCATGAGGGGGGCCGAGGGCAAAAAAAAAGTGATCACCGGGGCCCCAAAAATTCCAATAACAAAAACATAAGGGGGGGCTAAAAAAAAAAGGCCTAAAATATAAACTGGGAAGATAGCCCCAAAACCGGATCCCAACCCATTCTAAACAAAACTCTGTTGAGGGAAGGGGAAAATATTCCTTTGAAAAAAAGGGGGGATGTAAACTAGAAAGAAGGGCCCCTATTCAGGCGAAGGCAAGAAAACCCGGGACTAAAAAAAGGCCAATATATCCCCGTTTTGGGGGAAAACACTGGTCAAAAAAAGGCGGGCCGAATGGGATCCCTGAGGCCAATGCCTTTTCTAAGGGCAAAGGGGAAAAATTACAAAATCCCCGAAAAAATTGGGGCCCCCCGGGGTACCCCGTTAAAACGGAAAAACTAAACCCTTTTTTTTTCCCCCCAATGGGGTGGGGTATCCAAGGTTTTACCAAAAAATTCCCCCCTTAAAAAAAAAATCTTTTTTTTTAGTTTAAAAAAAAATAAACCCCCCAAAAAAATTCTTCCCTATTTTTTCACCCCCCCCCAATACAAATACATGAGGAGTTGGGGGGTGGGCATCCACACAAAAAAAAGACCCCTGCCTTTGGGGGCTGGCCCCTACCTCCATGGGTTCCCGGGGGGGGTTCCGGGGGCCCAAAGCCCCCGGGGCCCCCTTTGCCCGGGGCCCCATTTTAAACCCCGGCCTGATCCCCGGCTTTCCGGGCCCCCACAATCCAACTTTTAACCCAACCCCCCTGGTGGTCAGGTTAAATTTTGGGCCCCCCCCGGGCCCCTTAAAGGGGAAAACCTTTTTTTTTTGGGAATCTTGGGCCCCGGCCTTATTGTGGGTCCCCAAAAGGGGGGGGGCCCCTTTTGTTTTTAAAATTTGGGGGGTGTTACATCCCCCCCGATTTTTTTTTTTTCGGGGGGTGACTTTTTTTAATTTTGGTACTAACCCCCCGGGGAAAATTTTTCCCCTTTTTTTTAATTTAAAGTATTCTCCCCCCCGTTCAAAGGGAAATACGGGGGTTAAAATTTTAAACCCTTTTCCCGAAAATTTGGGGTTTTTTCACAGTTATGCTTCCCCTGAAGGTTCTCTGCCCTTTTTTTAGGTAAAACAATTTCACCCCCCTTTAAAAAGGGGCGGGTTGGGGTGGGAATTTCCAGCCTAGATGCCCCGGGGGTTTAAAAGGGGGTTTTAACATGGGGGCACCCCCGGTTTTAAAGGGTTTCCCCCATTATCCATCCTTTTTTTCCCGGTAAATTTCGGTTTTTATGGTCCCCGAAGGGTGAGATCCTCTGGGAAAGATCCCCCCCCAAGGGTTTTTTACATTTTTTTCGTCTATTGTGGGTTGGAATTTTTTTTGTATGGGGTTTTTTTTTTTCCTTTTTCCCTATCTGATAATTAAATTTCTTTTAATTGAACTTCTATTTTTTCTCCCCTTTTTAAAAATTTGGTTTTTGTCGGGGGGGGTCTTTTGGGGTCTTCAAGGGGGACACTGGGTTTTAGGGGTTTTGGGGAAAATTTTTTAAAAAGGGAAAACACGGCCCGTTTATATCCCCGTCTATGTCCGGGGTGAGGATAAAGAAAGGGGGCCAGTGAAGCGCTTTGGGGGAAATTTTTGCGTGCCGGGTAAGTGGGCGTTAAACGAATATGGAAAAAAAGGGGAATACAATGCCACAGAGAGGCGGGATTTCCCAGAGATCCCTGATAAGGAGTGGGGCCGATAAGGGAGGTGTAGTCTCCCAACCTCGACTTGGTGACAAAAAAGGGGCCAAAAACCGATACTCGGTTTAATAGAATGAAGTTTGTTATTTAGCAGGTCAGACCAGGTTGTTCCCAAAACGGTGAAGGGGGGACAATGACCGCAAATGGAACCCTTTTAAATGAAACGGGAAAGGGGCATGTACTGCTGCCCGCGCGCAGTGTTGCCTGTTTTTTTCCCTGTAGTCAACATGACCAGGACCCAAAAAAAACAATATTTTTGCTTCTAGAGATACGGCGAAACCCAAAAGTTGGATACGAAGAACTATTGGGTGGGGTGTAAATTTTACGGATAGCCTGAAAAGCACAAGGGGAGTTTGAGACGACAACAAATGGTGAAGGCTTAGATGCAATCGGATAAGTGCCACAATAATGGCAAAAATTTCAAAATATGATACCCGGGAAATAGATGCCCCCCCGAGCGCCCGCAAACACTGCTGTAAACCCGATGCCATCAGATGACTTTGAACCATCGGTGACACTGCGATGGCATGGAAATGAGAAGGAAGTGGTCTAGAAAAAAAGCGAGAAGCCCCGTAGATCGAGGATTGGGGATGCAATGTGCATCAGACGATCGGACAAGGATGGAATGTTCGCTTCTACCGGGGAAGAACGAAATGCCCAAGGCATAAACGCAATGTGGTGATGTATGGGATTAAGGCTGGAAAGAGTAGAGGGGAAAACCAAAATTTTGGGACCATAACGAGTTTGAAATATTAAGGCTGAAAGAGGGAAGGAGGTTTTACATCAACCCCCGGAAAAAATTTAGGGTTTTTTTAAAAGGTTCAGCCCGGGTATGACATTTTTCCTTCAGAGAGGTAATGTAAAGGTTTTCCCGGACAATCGACGGTCAAACAGAAAGCCGAGAAACCACTGTTTACGCTGGGAAATGAGCCTTTAGGACGGATGATCGAACCCCTGAACGCTAGAAACGTAATTTTAGGTTTTGCCACTGAAAATTTTAAACCCCGGGGGGTGGCCCCGGAAAACCCGGTTGGGCGCTGGAGGAAACTGCAATGAGGTTCATCAGCACCCCCCAAGCTATAGCAAAATCACCACATAAAGCGAGACGAATATTGGGTGGGAGAACAGATCCAGATTATTTATAGCAAGGAAAAAAAGTTTGTGCTCAGAACACAACCCTGGGGGGGACCTTCAGCTTTTACAAAATCCGGGAAAAATCATTACTAACGGGAAAGGAAAAAACCAGTTAAGAAGGCCTTAAGAAAAAAAAGGTAGATTGCCTCGAGGCCCAAGGGGGGGCCCGGGCCAAGATTTCCTCCGTTGTTCAAAACCTTCTAAGGTCGAAAAAGATGGGAAAAAAAGTGGGTTATTGAAAGCCCGCAACCAAGGGGTCAATGGCAGAACGGCCCCTTTAAATAATTGACTAGGGGGGAAACATTGTGGTCTCTAAATCACATCAAACGTCTATTAACTAGACGTTCCATCAACTTAAAATGCACTGGTAAGAGCGATGGGAGATAGGATATCCCTCCGTAACCGGGTTTGGAAAAGTGAGAACAATAGCAGACTTCCACAGTGGGGAAGGACTCCTTGCGACCATATAAGATTAAAGAGTCGTAAGAGGACAAAAGACAGACGGAACCACAATGCTCCGAGAGGGGCAGGGGGCCCTCCAGGAAACCGTGATAAGAAGAGTGTGCTGATGCGAGGAAAGGGGGTCTCCCAACCCAAATTGGTAAAAAGAAGAAAGGCCAGAAATATACTCGGTTTAATAGAATGAGTTTGTTATTTAGCAGGTCAGACCAGCGTTGTTGCCAACGGGGGAAAAGGGGGGTAGCAAACCCCGCAAAATAGTCCCTGAAAAGGACACCCTAAATGAAACTGGAAGGTCATGTACTGCTGACCGCGCAGCAGGCCCTGTTCATTGCCTGTACGTCAACATGACCAGGGACCCAACAAAACAATATCTTTGTGCTTTAGAATACGTAACCAAAGTTGGATAGAAGAACTAGGGGTGAGGTGTAGAATTTTACGGATAGCCTGTAAAGACAAGGGATCTGAAACGACCACAAATGGTGACACAGGCATAGACCAATACGGGTAAGTGCCACAAGTGGCATACAATTCAGTTAAATATGCAGCCGAGGGTAATAAACCCCCGGTATCAGGAAACACCTTTTGC
>WNWK01024835.1:0-22500 GCA_009830355.1 Cherax destructor
CGTGTTTTGCGCGTGTCATCCTACTCCCCAGCGCATCTAGGTTCCCATTCTCTATATCTGACCAATCACAAGCCTTCTGTGAGTCGCTCCAGCTAAGTGAGACCGGCATCTGCTCACTTCCCATTGGTTGAAGACCAAAATGTAAACACTTCTCGCTTGGCGTCACCCAGAGCCGAATTTTTGCTCTTGTTCCACTCATATACACTGTGATTATACTCTCTACAATGTCGGTAAGTACTAATTGTTGTGTCCAGTGTGTAAATGAATAGTTTAGGCATATTTTGAGATATAAATCAGGAGTTAGATATGCATAATATGAGTGTACCATGCAATTGAAAAAGTGCAACAAAGAGGACCGTGTACAGACGGTCCCGCCACGTCAGGGCCACATTTTAAATTTCAGTAAATAAATATTTATATAAAAATTTCTAGTGCATATATGAATTCTGTAGTGGTCTGGGTGTGTACAGAACATTCTTATTGTCATTCAGATCAATGAAATTGTTCTATTGTAAACCCCTTTCCCAACAGAAGTTCAAATATCTCTGCTTTTGGTGGAAAGTGACTCAGATCCAGAACCAGATGACCTGTTGCCATCTCAGTGCAGTACCAATGTGCAGAAAGGCCTGATGACAGTGTGAGGTTTGACCAAAATGATAGGTTTGATAAAATGCTAGGTCACTGGCCAGTGCAAGGCAGAATATTTACATGCAATTATTGCAGCAAACGAAAAATCATGTCACATCCTCATTTTTGTGTGCCGTATGCAAGGTAAATCTATGCATCAAGAAGGAAAGAAATTGCTTCATAGCCTTTCATTGTAGCAATTAGTGATCAAGAATGATTGTTTTTCTCAGGAAATTCAGGAATATGGGACTTGAAAGTTTTATCCCTTTGCAATGTGTCCATGTTGCTCTTTGGTTCACTTTTATATTTTTATACCTACAAAATGTTTGGAAACAAGTTCCATTTGTGTTTTTGATATTGTCTATTAGTATAATAAAATAGAAAAATACTTATTTGGTGTTTTATTAACAATTGCAAATTTGCAACATTCAGAATTTGACACCTTTAACGGTCAGGACCGTCTGTAGACGGTCCTTAAATATTGGCAATTGCGTGAAAAGTTTTTAGAATTTCAATTATATGGGCTCATTATCCTTACATTGAGTTACTCTATCCACTCATATGAAATACATTTAAATTATCATTTTCCAGGGAGTGCCCGGTAAAGGGTTAAATCCATTAACAAAAGGCACCAATATGAAAAACAATACAGAAGGGGTCTAATAACCAGAGAACAATCCAAAGCTACTCATCAACCCTTACCAGCCTGATAAGGAAATCAAAAAATTGTATTATGAGAACAGACCCCAGAACATAAAAGGTGATATGAAAAAGACCTGGAAGACCCTATCTGCAATTCTAGGAAATAATAAGATAGCGAAAAACAACACCATCAAATTATCAAGAGCAGATGAACCCCTACTCTCACCTACTGAGACAGCAAACAGACTTAATGTTTTCTTCTCCACCATAGGAAAGAATCTAGCGAGTAAAATCCAAGCTCAAACACCCGTCCAACAGACTACCTCACAAACACCTACCTAATCGCTATTCCTAGCTCCTACCAACCCAATTGAAGTCTCGCTCATAATCAACACCCTTAAAAACAAGGCAGGAGACATAAACAGCCTACCAACTTTTATGTACAAAAAGCTTCACAGTACTGTCACCAATCATAGCAACACTATTCAATAAATCCATTGAAGCCTCTACCTTTCCATCAATTCTCAAAATAGCTAGGGTCACCCGATCCACAAAGGAGGTGATCAAACAGACCTGAATAATTATAGACCAATTTCTAATTTACCATTGCTTTCTAAAATCTTGAAAAATTAATTCATAGACAAATCTATTCCTACCTCGTCTCACACAATGTACTCAACCCTGTCAATTTGGATTCAGGACAAACAAGAGCACAAACGATGCTATTACGCACATGTTGGAGTTAATATATACAACACTTGAGAAAAAGAAGTCCCACTGGGAATCTTCATTGATCTCCGCAAAGCTTTTGATACAGTCGACCATGATTTACTGCTCACAAATTAGCACATTATGGTATAAGGGGCACCACTCAACTACCTAAATCATACCTCACCAACAGAAGCCAATACGTGTACACAAATGGAGCGAACTCTTCCACACAACCAATTACAGTCGGAGTCCCTCAAGGAAGTGTCCTGGGGCCACTCCTATTCCTCATTTACATAAATGACCTACCGAATGCATCACAACTACTCAAACCCATTTTATTTGCAGATGACACAACATATGTCTTCTCTCACCCAAATCCAGTTATACTGGCCAACACTGTTAATGCCGAATTACAGAAAATATCAACATGGATGACGACTAACAAGCTTACTCTCAATACTGACAAGACCTACTTCATACAGTTTGGAAGCAAAGTCACAAATGTTCCACTTAACATAACACTTAATGGTACACCCATCACAAGACTCACAGAGGAAAATTCCTAGGAATCCACCTTGACAGTAGCCTTAAATTCCAAACACATATACAACAAATTTCCAAGAAAATCTCGAAGACAGTAGGCATATTATCAAAGATACGCTATTATGTACCTCAATCAGCTCTCCTTGCACTATATCATTCACTTATCTACCCGTATCTCACCTATGGAATCTGTGCATGGGGATCAACAACGTTAAATCACCTTAGACCACTCATAACACAACAAAAGGCCGCAGTCAGAATGATAACAAATTCCCACTCTAGACAGCATACTCCACCAATATTCAAAAGTCTCAAACTACTCACCGTAAAGAACATTCATACTTACTCTTGTGCCTACTACATATATAAAACTTTACACTCTAATATAAACCCTCTGCTCAAAACTCTCCTCACCAACTTTAATAGGACCCATGACCACAACACACGACACAGATCACTTTTTGATATACCCCGTGTTCATACCAACCTATGTAAAAATTCTATGACATAAAAGGGCCCCAGAATCTGGAATTCATTACCAGTAAATATTAAGATAATCTTGTCTGAAAATCAATTTAAGACTCAACTCAAAAACCACCTACTCACCCAAACCTAAATGATCATACTATAAACTACTTTGAAAAATGCTCATTGTTACTTTCCTATACGATAATCTCAATTTTTAATAATATGTTACTATTATGTTACCCCCTACTCATAAGTTAATGTCAAAAATGCTCAATGTTATTTTCCTTAAGATAATCTCAATTCCATATTATCATTCAAGAATCTTAACACCTGTAACAATCTAAGATCTAATATCATTATATAATAATTTAAACAGTAAAATTTCATCATATTGTAATTTTGAAAATAATTTTTAACTAGAATAAACTCAATAAATTTCTTTAATATTAAGTACATAGTTTTTAAGGACTAGAATAAGCTGCCCCTAATGCCATGGCATGTCAGTGGCTCTCCTTGCACTCAATTTACATTGTAACTTCCGATACCCATGTAACCTGCAATGAAATAAAATTTGTTTGTTTGTTTGTTTGTTTGTTAATAACAAGCTTCCTGAAGTGATAAAAATACATATTGAATTTCTGTTTCAGATACATAAACACATTCCTAATCTTATATACGTAATCTGTTGTTTCTGTCAGGCCTGGTTTTGTCTGAGAAGTGTAGCATACGTAATAGTAGCACAAATCGATTCACTGGTATAATATCACTGAAACCTGGGGTTGCAATCAGGCGGTCTGTTGACCAATATGATTTGACACTCTGCTTATACACATGTGGCATAAGCATTATTGTGGCAAAGAAAAGATACATCTCAGTCACAGTTGTCTCTTTCCACTGGTGTAGATGTGATTTTGGTGAAAGTATTGTTTGCCATGGTGTAATCGAAGTACTATGTGTTACTTTCCCTGACAACAATTTTCATCAGGGGTTCGTCAAAGAATAACTCAAAACATTCCAGTTCAGTGGCATTGTTCCCAAGTGTACAAGATGGCCGTAGTCCACTTTGAATTTCATGAAAGTGATAGGGATTGGGAACAAAATTGTCAGCTTCCTGCCAATCCCAGGTGCGGTCTGCTGGTGGGTACTGGATATTGACAGGTGGTTGTGGTTGTGGAGGTTGGTGTGGTGGGTGGGTGGGTGTGGGTGGCCTTTGTTGTAGCTCAGCTGAGTCAGCTACATGGGTAGCAGCATTGCCCACTGCTGGTGTCTCACGGCTGGCACCACTATAACCACTACCATCTGATGCCGCATGCACATTTTTCATCCCACTTGCAGCAATATCATCTTCATTTTCACTATCTGTTCCTAAATAACAAAAAAAGGCACAATACCGTGACTAACAATACACAAATAACCTGCACATAGAAGAGAGGAGCTTACGACGACGTTTTGGTCTGACTTGGACCAATTACAAATTCACTCTAACAAAAAGAAGAGAAAGAGAAGAAGAAAAACTTTATAAAACTGGGTTGTTTGAATGTGCGTGGATGTAGTGCGGATGATAAGAAAGAGATGATTGCTGATGTTATGAATGAAAAGAAGTTGGATGTCCTGGCCCTAAGCAAAACAAAGCTGAAGGGGGTAGGTGAGTTTCAGTGGGGAGAAATAAATGGGATTAAGTCAGGAGTATCTGAGAGAGTTAGAGCTAAGGAAGGGGTAGCAATAATGTTGAAGGATCAGTTATGGAAGGAGAAGAGGGAATATAAATGTGTAAATTCAAGGATTATGTGATTAAAATAAGGGTCGGATGCGAAAAGTGGGTCATAATAAGCGTGTATGCACCTGGAGAAGAGAGGATGTAGAGGAGAGAGAGATTTTGGGAGATGTTAAGCGAATGTATAGAAACTTTTGAACCAAGTGAGAGAGTAATTGTGGTAGGGGACCTAAATGCTAAAGTAGGAGAAACATGTAGAGAGGGTGTGGTAGGTAAGTTTGGGGTGCCAGGTGTAAATGATAATGGGAGCCCTTTGATTGAACTTTGTATAGAAAGGGGTTTAGTTATAGGTAATACATATTTTAAGAAAAAGAGGATAAATAAGTATACAAGATATGATGTAGGGCGTAATGACAGTAGTTTGTTGGACTATGTATTGGTAGATAAAAGACTGTTGAGTAGACTTCAGGATGTACATGTTTATAGAGGGCCACAGATATATCAGATCACTTTTTAGTTATAGCTACAGTGGGAGTAAAAGGTAGATGGGATACAAGGAAAATAGAAGCAGTAAGTAAGAGAGGGTGAAGGTTTATAAACTAAAAGAGGAGGCAGTTAGGGTAAGATATTAACAACTATTGGAGGATAGATGGGCTAGTGAGAGTGTAGGCAATGGGGTCGAAGATGTATGGGGTAGATTTAAAAATGTAGTGTTAGAGTGTTCAGCAGAAGTTTGTGGTTACAGGCGAGTGGGTGCGGGAGGGAAGAAGAGCGAGTGGTGGAATGATGATGTAAAGAGAGTAGTAAGGGAGAAAAGTTAGCATATGAGAGGTTTTACAAAGTAGAAGTGATGCAAGGAGGGAAGAGTATATGTAGAGAAAAGAGAGGTTAAGAGAGTGGTGAAGCAATGTAAAAGAGAGCAAATGAGAGAGTGGGTGAGATGTTATCAACAAATTTTGTTGAAAATAAGAAAAAGTTTTGGAGTGAGATTAATAAGTTGAGGAAGCCTAGGGAACAAATGGATTTGACAGTTAAAAATAGGAGAGGAGAGTTATTAAATGGAGAGTTAGAGGTATCGGGAAGATGGAGGGAATATTTTGAGGAGTTGTTAAATGTTGATGAAGACAGGGAAGCTGTGATTTCGTGTATAGGGCAAGGAGGAATAACATCTTGTAGTAGTGTGGAAGAGCCAGTTGTGAGTGTGGGGGAAGTTCGTGAGGCAGTGGGTAGAATGAAAGGGGGTAAGGCTGCTGGGATTGATGGGATAAAGATAGAAATGTTAAAAGCAGGTGGGGATATAGTTTTGGAGTGGTTAGTGCTATTATTTAATAAATGTATGGAAGAGGGTAAGGTACCTAGGGATTGGCAGAGAGCGTGTATTCTTCCTTTGTATAAAGCCAAAGGGGACAAAAGAGAGTGCAAAAATTATAGGGGAATAAGTCTGTTGAGTGTACCTGGTAAAGTGTATGGTAGAGTTATTATTGAAAGAATTAAGAGTAAGACAGAAAGCAGGATAGCAGATGAACAAGGGGCTTTAGGAAAGGTAGGGGTGTGTAGACCAAGTGTTTACAGTGAAACATATAGGTGAACAGTATTTGGATAAGGGTAAGGAGGTTTTGTGGCATTTATGGATTTGGAAAAGGCGTATGATAGGGTGGATAGGGGCAATGTGGCAGATGTTGCAGGTGTATGGAATAGGAGGTAGGTTACTGAAAGCAGTGAAGAGTTTTTATGAGGATAGTGAGGCTCAAGTTAGAGTGTGTAGGAGGGAAAGGACTATTTCCCAGTAAAAGTGGGCCTTAGACAAGGATGTGTGATGTCACCGTGGTTGTTCAATATATTTATAGATGGGGTTGTAGAGAAGTGAATGCGAGGGTCTTGGCAAGAGGTGTGGGGTTAAAAGATAAAGAATTAAATACAAAGTGGGAGTTGTCACAGTTGCTTTTGCTGATGACACTGTGCTTTTGGGAGATTCTGAAGAGAAGTTGCAGAGGTTGGTGGATGAATTTGGTAGGGTGTGTAAAAGAAGAAAATTGAAAGTGAATATAGGAAAGAGTAAGGTGATGAGGATAACAAAAGATTAGGTGACGAAAGATTGGATATCAGATTGGAGGAGAGAGTATGGAGGAGGTGAATGTATTCAGATATTTGGGAGTGGACATGTCAGCAGATGGGTCTATGAAGGATGAGGTGAATCATAGAATTGATGAGGGAAAAAGGGTGAGTGGAGCACTTGAGTCTGGGAGACAAAGAACTTTGTCCATGGAAGTAAAGAAGGAATGTATGAGAGTATAGTTATACCAACACTCTTATATGGGTGTGAAGCATGGGTGATGAATGTTGCAACGATGAGAAGGCTGGAGGCAGTGGAGATGTCATGTCTGAGGTCAATGTGTGGTGTGAATATAATGCAGAGAATTCGGAGTTTGGAAATTAGGAGGAGGTGGGATTACCAAAACTATTATCCAGAGAGCTGAGGAGGGTTGTTGAGGTGGTTCGGACATGTAGAGAGAATGGAACGAGACAGAATAACTCGAGAGTGTATAAATCTGTAGTGGAGGAAGGCGGGGTAGGGTCGGCCTAGGAAAGGTTGGAGGGAGGGGTAAAGGAAGTTTTGTGTGCGAGGGTGTTGGACTTCCAGCAAGCATGTGTGAGCGTATTTGATAGGAGTGAATGGAGACAAATGGTTTTAATACTTGACGTGCTGTTGGAGTGTGAGCAAAGTAACATTTATGAAGGGATTCAGGGAAACCGGCAGGCCGGACTTTAGTCCTGGAGATGGGAAGTACAGTGTCTGCACTCTGAAGGAGGGGTGTTAAAGTTGCAGTTTTATAACTGTAGTGTAAAGCACCCCTCTGGCAAGACAGTGATGGAGTGAATGATGATGAAAGTTTTTCTTTTTCGGGCCACCCTGCCTTGGTGGGAATCGGCCGATGTGGTAATAAAAAAAAAATAAAAAAAAAAAAGAAGAGAGCGAGTAAGTATATATAGAGGCCAGCAGACATGGGCAGGAACAAGAGAAAGTGGTGGAGTAATAGTGGAAGTAGTAGTGGTAGTGGAGTCAGTCAAATACTAAGAAAGAGGAGCACTGCAAGGGAGCTAGCGGCCTACATAGGGTAGGGGCAAGAACACAGAGGGGATAAAAAAAAAAAAATAATGAAGGACAAAAACAAGGCAAAAGAAAGAAAACAGAGGAGAAAGAAGAAAGAGGAAAGGGGAAGAGGGAGAAGGGAAAAAAGAATTAGTTAGTCACGGGTGTTCTGATGTTTGGAGCATTTAACAATGTAATGGGAAAGGAAAGCATCTACAGAGACAAAGCCACGACTCAGATTCATTCAAGGAAAGTTGTGTATAAGGGAGGATTCAACAAGACGGCAACTATTGATTGTCATTCTATTGAATGGTCTGCTCAAACTGTTTACCCTACGTCCAACTTTCACAGTCGCCGTCTTGTTGAATCCTCCCTTATACACAAATTTCCTTGTATGAATCTTAGTCGTGGCTTTGTCTCTGTAGATGCATTCCTTTCCCTTTACATTGTTAAATGCTCCAAACTTCAGAACACCCATGACTTACTGATTCTTTTTTCCCTACTCCCTCTTCCCCTGTGCTCTTTCTTCTTTCTCCTCTGTTTTCTTTCTTTTGCCTTGTTTTTGTCCTTCATTATTAGTTTTTTTTTTTTACCCCCTCTGTGTTCTTCCCCCTACCCTATATGGGCCGCTAGCTCCCTTGCAGTGCTTCTCTTTCTTAGTACAGTGGACCCTTGGTTAGTGGCCGCTCCTGTTCGTGGCCAACTCGGTTAGCGGCCAGTTTTACGGCTCCCAGTTAGCGGCCGTATGGGACGCGTCCGTCTGCCGGCTGGGGCTGCTTGCGCTTCAGTTTGCCTGTGTCTCTCGGTGTGTGAGGAAGCTTCTGCTCATTCGTCCAAATATTTCGCTTGTTTTCCATTGTTTTTTGTCAGTGCAACTGCGAAATAAGTAACCATGGCTCCTAAGAAAGTTCCTAGTAAAGTTCCTGTGGTAAAGAGAGTGAGAAACACCATGGAATTTAAGAGAGAGGTGATTGAGAAATATGAGAGTGGTATGCGGGTGCTGGAACTTGCCAGGATGTTTGGGAAAAACAAATCAACAATTACAACCATCCTGTCAAAGAAAGAACAAATCAAGGATGCTGATGTTGCCAAAGGAGTAGCTTTTGTAATGAAACAAAGGTCACCAATAATGGTACAAATGGAAAAGTTATTGTTATTGTGGAGTAAAGAAAACCAAATTGTGGGAGACAGTGTAGTGGAGTCTGTTATTTGTGAGAAGACAAGGCATTTGCATGAAGATCTTGTGAAGAAAACTCCTGGAACAAGTGCTGCTGGTAGTGAATTTAGGGCCAGCAAAGGCTGGTTTGAGAGATTTAAGAAGCGCAGTGGCATACACAGTGTTGTAAGGCATGGTGAGGCTGCAAGTTCAGACAAACATTCTGCTGAAAAGTTTGTGCAGGAATTTCAGGACTACATAAAGAGTGAAAATCTGAAACCCCAACAAGTATTTAATTATGACAAAACAGGCCTGTTTTGGAAGAAAATGCCCAACAGGACCTACATCATGCAAGAGGAAAAGACACTGCCAGGACACAAGCCTATGAAAGACAGGCTAACTCTCTTGTTTTTTGCTAACGCTAGTAGGGATTTCAAAGTGAAGCCTTTACTCGTGTATCACTCTGAAACTCCCAGAGTGTTCAAGAAACACAATGTCCACAAGAAAATATTGTGTGTGATGTGGAAAGTAAATCATAATGCATGGGTCACAAGGCAAAGTTTCAAAGATTGGGTTGATGATGTGTTTGGCCCAAGTGTGAAAAAATACCTTCAGGAAAACAATTTGGGACTCAAGTGCCTCCTGGTACTGGACGATGCTCTTGCACATCCTCCAGACTTGGAAGACCAAATGTCTAGGGACTTCAAATTTATAAAAGTGAAGTTCTTGCCTCCTAACACCACTCCTCTTCTCCAGCCCATTGACCAGCAGGTCATTTCTAACTTCAAGAAACTGTACACCAAAGCAGTGTTTCAGAAGTGCTTTGAAGTGACCTCAGACACTGAATTGACCCTTAGAGAGTTCTGGAAGAATCACTTCAATGTCTACAACTTCATAGGCCTTATAGGTAAGGCTTGGAATGCAGTGACTTGCAGGACTTTGAACTCTGCTTGGAGACCACTGTGGCCAGGTTGTGTTGAAAAGAGGGATTTTGAAGGATTTGAGGCTGACCCTGACCCTGACGACCCTGTGCCTGTTGTGGAAGATATTGTGGCATTGGGGAACAGCCTGGGGTTGGAGGTGAGTGGCGAGGATGTGGAAGAGTTGGTGCAGGACCACAGGGTAGAGCTAACAACTGAAGAGCTGCAAGAGCTGGAACTGGAACATCATCAGACCAGAGTTGAGGCTATTGCTTCAGAAAAGGAGGAGGAGGAAAAGGAAGAGAATGAGGTGCCTTCTTCAGTGATTAAGGAAATTTGTTCCAAGTAGAATGATGTCCAGACATTTGTTGAAAAACACCATCCTTACAAAGCTGAAACAAGCCATATCTGCAACATGTTTAGTTACGTATATTTATAAACCATATGTATATTTATGGTGTATAAATATACCTAGTTGGATGAATCTTATTGTAGCTAGCTGGCCCAGTGGCTAACGTGTCGGTCTTGAGTTTTAGGACTCTCTGATCGCGGGTTCTAACCGAGATCGTTATGTATTATGTTTTTTCTAGTGCTTAAGGCTATAAATGCAACAGAAATAACATTTCTTACTTTAAATTGGGGTTGCTGGTGTTTGTGAAGGGAATGGAGAGGCATGCTGTGTCCCTGGATGATAATAATAATAATCATAATAATATTTTATTTCAACATGATACATGTTTGTACAAAAGGAATATAATAGTTGGGTGTACATACCAAAAGCCCCTTTATATGCAAAGCATTTCGGACAAACTTAAAACTAACTTACGATTAATAAGGTGATAACAGTACATATGGTCATTAGGTGAGTTGCAGTGAATATGAGAGAATTTGATATTCTATTAGGTTGTGCTATATGGCTTTAATAAGTTTTGTAGAGAAGAATTACAATTTTGATTATTAACCTTAGGTGGACACAATGGAGTGATTAACATTTGAAATGAATACAGATATTGAGAGTAAGTATATATAGTGGACCCCAGATATCGTAGTCATCAGATTTCGTAATACAGTGGACCCCCGAGTATCGTAAGGCTCATATATCGTAAAACTCGTGTTACGTAAGCTTTTTTCGATTTCGTGTATCGTAAATGGACTCGTGAATCGTAATGTATTAGACCTGTCCGCCTGCTCCTCGCCTGCCCTGTGCCTGCGCAGGACGCCAGTGAAGCATTGTTTACCATTGAGAGAACATTACCCAGTGCGCTCTTTCAAACATTCACAATACATGTGGTGTCTTTTTTGGTGGTTTAGTGATTGTCACTGTGAAATAAGTCACCATGGGTCCAAAGAAGCTTCCTAGTGGCACCCCTGTGGTAAAGAAAGTGAGGAACACCATTGAACTGAAGAAAGAGATTATAGAAAAATATGAGTGGTGTATGTCTGAGTGAGCTTTCCAGCATGTACAAGAAAACCCCATCTACTATCAGCTCTATCCTGGCAAAGAGAAATGAGATCAAGGAAGCTAATGTTGCAAAAGGGGTTGATATGTTAACGAAAAATAGATCGAAAACAGTGGATGAAGTTGAGAAGTTGTTGATGGTGTGGATCAATGAAAAACAGATAGAGGGTGATAGTATTTCCACAGCGATAATTTGTGAAAAGGCAAGGAAGTTGCACGCAGATCTTGTCAAGACAATGCCTGCAACCAGTGGTGATGAGAGTGATTTTAAAGCCAGCAAAGGCTGGTTTGAGAGGTTTAAGAAACGTAGTGGCATACACAGTGTTGTGAGGCATGGTGAGGCAGCCAGCTCAGACAAACGTGCAGCTGAAAAATTTGTGCAGGAATTCCAGGGGTTCATAGAGGCTGAACAATTCCTCCCCCAGCAAGTGTTTAATTGTGATGAAACAGGCGTGTTTTGGAAGAAAATGCCCAACAGGACCTTCATTACTCAGGAGGAAAAGGCACAGCCAGGACACAAGCCTATGAAAGACAGACTAACTCTCATGATGTGTGCCAATGCCAGTGGTGATTTTAAAGTGAAGCCTTTACTGGTGTATCACTCAGAAAATCCCAGAGCCTTCAAGAAACACAATGTTAACAAGAATAAATTGTGTGTGCATTGGAAGGCTAACACCAAGGCATGGGTCACTACGGACATTTTCAAGGAATGGTTGACTGGAGTGTTTGGCCCTAGTGTGAAGAAATACCTCCTGGAAAAGAAATTGGGACTCAAGTGCCTCCTGGTACTGGACAATGCTCCTGCTCATCCTCACAACTTGCAAGAGTTGTTGCCTGACAACTTAAATTTCATCAGAGTGAAGTTCTTGCCTCCTAACACCACTCCTCTCATCCAGCCCATGGACCAGCAGGTCATTGCAAACTTCAAGAAACTGTACACCAAAGCAGTGTTGCAGAAGTGCTTTGATGTGACCTCAGACACTGAATTGACCCTAAGAGAGTTCTGGAAAGAACACTTCAATATCGTGCATTGCATAGGCCTTATAGGTAAGGCTTGGGAGGGAGTGACTTCCAGGACTTTGAACTCTGCTTGGAGACCACTGTGGCCGGATTGTGTTGAAAAGAGGGATTTTGAAGGATTTGAGGCTGACCCTTACCCTGACGACCCTGTGCCTGTTGTGGAAGATATTGTGGCATTGGGGAACAGCCTGGGGTTGGAGGTGAGTGGTGAGGATGTGGAAGAGTTGGTGGAGGAGCACAGGGTAGAGCTAACAACTGAAGAGCTGCAAGAGCTTCATCTGGAACAGCAACAGACCACAGCTGAGGTTATTGCTTCACAGGAGGAGGGAGAGAGAGAGAGAGAGAGAGAGAGAGAGAAGGAGGTGCCTTCTTCAGTGCTTAAGGAGATGTGTACAAAGTGGAATGAGTTGCAGACATTTGTTGAAAAACACCACCCTGAGCAAGCTGAAATGAGCCTTCTGTGCAACCACTTCAGTGACAGAGCCATGTTGTACTTCAGGAAAGTATTAAAGAGTCGCCAGAAACAGAGGACTCTGGACAGTTATTTCACCAGGCAGGGGTCTAGTGACTCTCAAGCTGGTCCTAGTGGGATTAAAAGACCAAGAAGGGAAGTAACCCCAGAGAGGGACTTGTTACCTGAAGTCCTTTTGGAGGGGGATTCCCCTTCCAACCACTAACTCCCTGCTCCTGTCATCCTCCCTATCTTCCAGATGCCTGCAACTCTTCAATAAAGATAAGTAAATGTATATATATACATTGTATATAGTATTGTTTTTTATTATTTAGTATATGTATGTGAATATTTTTGGGTGGAACGGATTAATTGTATTTACATTATTTCTTATGGGAAATAAGGTTTCGAATTACGTATTTTTCGTATTAAGTAATAGGTCCTGGAACAGATTAATTACGATAGTCGAGGGACGACTGTACATATTCGATAATCGTAACGTTTTTTGATCAAAATATTGGCTCGGTGATCGTCATTTAGCTCGGTAATAGTCATTCGTCCCAAACGTGTCCGAGTGGCCCGACACACCATTTACAGTTAGTGTGTTATTGTTTATCAGCCAGTGAACACGATCCCACACGTTCATATGATACATTCGTAATCCATTCGTTTTAGTGCTTGCAACTGCTAAATAAGCCACCATGGGCCCAAAGAAAGCTCCTAGTGCCAGCTTTTTGGTAAAGGTGAGAAACACTATGGAATTCAAGAAAGACATCATTGCAAAATATGAAAGTGGAGTACGTTTGGCAGAGCTTGCCATGATATATGGGAAACCCCATACAACCATCGCTTCCATTGTGGCCAAGAAAAAAAAAATCACGGAAGCTGTTGTTGCGAAAGGTGCAAATATGCTCACAAAACAGAGATCGAAAATACTCGAAGATGTGGAGACTTTGTTGTTGGTGTGTAGCAGGAGATAGTGTTATGCAGTTGTTAATTTGTGAAAGGCAAGGCAGTTGCAGGATGATCTCGTAAAAACAATGCCTGGAACTAGTGCTGATGTTAGTGAATTCAAGACAAGCAAAGGCTGGTTTGAGAGATTTAAGAAGCATTGTGGCATACACAGTGTGATAAGGCATGGCGAGGCTGCAGGTTCTGACAAATGTGCGGCTGAAAAATATGTTCAGGAATTCCAGGGGTACATAGAGGCTGAACAATTCAAACCCCAACAAGTGTTCAATTGTGACGAAACAGGCCTCTTTTGGAAGAAAATGCCAAAGAGGACCTACATCACGCAGGAGGAAAAGGCACTGCCAGAACACAAGCCTATGAAAGACAGGCTAACTCATGTTCTGTAGTAACGCTAGTGGGGATTTCAAAGTGAAGCCTTTACTGGTGTATCACTCTGAAAATCCCAGAATGTTGAAGAAAAACAGTGTCGCCAAGGCTAATTTGTGTGTGATGTTGAAGGCTAACAGTAAGGCATGGGTCACGATGGAAATTTTCTTTGATTGGTTTAATGAAGTGTTTGGCCCGGGTGTGAAGAAATACCTCCTGGAAAATAAATTGGAACTTAAGTGCCTCCTGGTAATGGACAATGCTCCTGCTCATCCTCCAGACTTGGATGACCAAATGGTGGAGGAGTTTCGTTTCATCAGAGTGAAGTTCTTGCCCCCTAATACCACTCCTCTCATCCAGCCCATGGACCAGCAGGTCATTTCAAACTTTAAAATACTATACACCAAAGCAGTGTTTCAAAGGTGCTTTGACATAACCTCGGACATTGAATTGACCCTAAGAGAGTTCTGGAAAGATCACTTCAGTATTCTCTATTGCATAAACTCTGCTTGGAGAAAATTGTGGCCAGAATGTGTCCAAGAGAGAGATTTTGAAGGGTTTGGGCTAACCCTGAGGAGCCTATGGCAGTTGTGAAAAGTATTGTGGCATTGGGGAATTCCATGGGGTTGGATGTGAGTGGTGAGGATGTGGAAGAGTTGGTGGAGGACCACAATGAAGAGCTAACCACTGAAGAGCTGCAAGAGCTTCATCTGGAACAGCAACAGACCACAGTTCAGGAAATTGCTTCAGAGGAGGAGGAAGAGAGATGGAAGAAGGTGCCTTCTTCAAAGATTAAGGACATTTTTGCAAAGTGGAGTGAGGTGCAAACATTTATGGATGAACATCACCCTGACAAAGCTGTTACAGGCCGTGTTGGCAACATGTACAATGACAATGTTGTGTCCCATTTAAGGGAAATTTTATAGAGAAGCCAGAAACAGCTGTCTGCAACAATTGTTTGAGTGAAAGGGGTCAAGTGACTCTCAAGCTGGTCCTAGCGGCATTAAAAAACAAAGGGAAGTAACCCAGGAAAAGGACTTGTTGCCTGAAGTATTTATGGAAGGGGATTTCCCTTCCAAACAATAGTAACTCCTCCATCCTCTCCTCTCCTCCCATCTTCCATACATCAACAAGTCTTCAATAAAAGTAAGTGTCATGTTATTATTGTTTTATTCTTCATGTCTCATTGCTTTCTGTGTAGGTAAATGTACATTTCATGTAAAAAAAATTTTTTTTTTATAATTCTTTTGGTTGTCTTGAACAGATTAATTGGATTTGCATTATTTCTTATGGGAAAAATGAATTTGGATATCATCAAATTCGGCTTTAGTGACACTCTCTGGAACGGATTAACCCTTTGACTGTTTCAGTCGTATATACAGTGGTACCCCGGTTTACGATATTTTTTCGTTCCAGAATGCTGTTCAAGTGCCATTCCCAAACGAATTTATCCCCATAAGGAATAATGTAAAATAGACTAGTCCTTTTAGACCCCCAAAAATACACTTACAAAAATTTTTTTTTTTTATTAACACATCGGCCGATTCCCACCAAGGCAGGGTGGCCCGAAAAAGAAAAACTTTCATCATCATTCACTCCATCACTGTCTTGCCAGAAGGGTGCTTTACACTACAGTTATAAAACTGCAACATTTACACCCCTCCTTCAGAGTGCCGGCACTGTACTTCCCATCTCCAGAACTCAAGTCCGGCCTGCCGGTTCCTGAATCCCTTCATAAATGTTACTTTGCTCACACTCCAACAGCACGTCAAGTATTAAAAACCATATGCCTCCATTCACTCCTATCAAATACGCTCACACATGCTTGCTGGAAATCCAAGCCCTCGCACACAAAACTTCCTTTACCCCTCCCTCCAACCTTTCCTAGGCCGACCCCTACCCGCCTTCCCTCCACTACAGATTTATACACTCTCGAAGTCACTCTGTCTCGTTCCATTCTCTCTACATGTCCAAACCACCTCAACAACCCTCCTCAGCTCTCTGGACAATCGTTTTGGTAATCCCGCACCTCCTCCTAATTTCCAAACTCCGAATTCTCTGCATTATATTCACACCACACATTGACCTCAGACATGACATCTCCACTGCCTCCAGCCTTCTCCTCGTTCAACATTCATCACCCATGCTTCACACCCATATAAGAGCGTTGGTATAACTATACTCTCATACATTCCCTCTTTACTTCCATGGACAAGGTTCTTTGTCTCCACAGACCCGAAGTGCTCCACTCACCCTTTTCCCCTCATCAATTCTATGATTCACCTCATCCTTCATAGACCCATCCCGACATGTCCACTCCCAAATATCTGAATACATTCACCTCCTCCATACTCTCTCCTCCAATCTGATATCCAATCTTTCGTCACCTATTCTTTTTGTTATCCTCATCACCTTACTCTTTCCTATATTCACTTTCAATTTTCTTCTTTTACACACCCTACCAAATTCATCCACCAACCTCTGCAGCTTCTCTTCAGAATCTCCCAAAAGCACAGTGTCATCAGCAAAAAGCAACTGTGACAACTCCCACTTTGTATTTGCTTCTTTATCTTTTAGCCCAACACCTCTTGCCAAGACCCTCGCATTCACTTCTCTTACAACCCCATCTATAAATATATTGAACAACCACGGTGACATCACACATCCTTGTCTAAGGCCCACTTTTACTGGGAAATAGTCCCCTTCCCTCCTACACACTCTAACCTGAGCCTCACTATCCTCATAAAAACTCTTCACTGCTTTCAGTAACCTTCCTCCTATTCCATACACCTGCAACATCTGCCACATGCCCCTTATCTACCCTATCATACGCCTTTTCCAAATCCATAAATGCCACAAAAACATCTTTACCCTTATCCAAATACTGTTTACCTATATGTTTCACTGTAAACACTTGGTCTCACACCCCCTACCTTTCCTAAAGCCCCTTGTTCATCTGCTATCCTGCTTTCTGTTTTACTCTTAATTCTTTCAATAATAACTCTACCATACACTTTACCAGGTACACTCAACAGACTTATTCCCTATAATTTTGCACTCTCTTTTGTCCCCTTTGCCTTTATACAAAGGAACAATACACGCTCTCTGCCAATCCCTAGGTACCTTACCCTCTTCCATACATTTATTAAATAATAGCACCAACCACTCCAAAATTATATCCCCACCTGCTTTTAACATTTCTATCTTTATCCCATCAATCCCAGCTGCCTTACCCCTTTCATTCTACCCACTGCCTCACGAACTTCCCCTACACCCACAACTGGCTCTTCCACACTCCTACAAGATGTTATTCCTCCTTGCCCTACACACGAAATCACAGCTTCCCTGTCTTCATCAACATTTAACAAATCCTCAAAATATTCTCTCCATCTTCCCGATACCTCTAACTCTCCATTTAATAACTCTCCTCTCCTATTTTTAACTGTCAAATCCATTTGTTCTCTAGGCTTCCTCAACTTATTAATCTCATTCCAAAACTTTTTCTTATTTTCAACAAAATTTGCTGATAACATCTCACCCACTCTCTCATCTGCTCTCTTTTTACATTGCTTCACCACTCTTTTAACCTCTCTTTTTCTCTCCATATACTCTTCCCTCCTTGCATCACTTCTACTTTGTAAAAACCTCTCATATGCTAACTTTTTCTCCCTTACTACTCTCTTTACATCATCATTCCACTTACAAAAGCATTTAAAAAAATAAACTTACACAAAAGGGGGAGTTTGGGGACCATCGTAAACTGGGGTACCACTGTATATGTCTTACGAGCCACTTTGTCGGACGTATTAATACGCGTAAATTCTAGCGGCTTCAAATCAAGTGGGAGAAAGCTGGTAGGCCTACATGTGAGAAAATGGGTCTGCGTGGTGGGTGTGCGCAGTATGAAAAAAGTCAGGGACTCAGTGGTGCATTGTGGGAGCGCCATGTTTGTAGTCCTTGTTCACCATGCCTCGCGGTAAGAAGTACCTCACTCCCCGGCAAATTGGAGGCCTTCTTTTCCCAAGTGATAGTTCAAACAGTGATGGAAGTGCCAGTGAAAGTGAATTCCATGGTTTTCAAAAGGGTGTGACCGAAAGCAGTGCCCAGGATAACATAATTAGTGATGAAAACCCAGATGACCCACAACTTTCCACCTTTGGTGCTGGGCCGTCTCATTCACGTTCACCTCTACCAGGACGGAAGAGGAAACTATTTCACCGTGTACAGGACTCTGATGTGAGCAGTGTAAGTGATGATGACAGTGATTTCAAAGTTATTGAAAGCAGTTCTAGTGGTGACAGTGTGGGAGAATATTCTCCAGTGAAGCGGCAGTATGTACGATGCTACATGCGTTCTGGTAGTGTGCCATATGCTATTCCAAGGAAAAGGAGTAAATCTCGGCGTACATCTCTTGGCCCTACACCACGAATTGATAGTGAAGAAGATGATATTGTTACAATGGGGATGCGTAATGTGCGTGGGGTAGCAGGTGGTAGTGATGGTGTTGGCAGTGGCATGAGTCATGTGGCACTAGGAGCGGGCCACGCTGCTAACTCAGCACAGCCACAGCCACCCTCAACCACCCTCACACTCCCACAACCTGCACAACCACAACCTGTACAACCACAACCTCCTCAACCACCTGTCAATATCCAGTACCCACCAGCAGACCGCATCTGGGATTGGCAGCAAGGTGACAATTTTGTTCCCAATCCCCATGACTTTGATGAAACACAAAGTGGAATACTGCAAAATTGTACACTTGGGAACAATGCCACTGAACTGGAATGCTTTCAGTTATTCTTCGATGAACCCCTGATGGATATTATTGTCAGGGAAAGCAATACATAATACGAGTACACCATGGCAAACACAATTCTTTCACCAAGGTCATGGCTACACCAGTGGAAGGACACAACTGTGGCAGAGATGTACCTGTTCTTTGCCACAATAATGCTTGTGCCACATGTGTATAAGCATACTGTCAACACATACTGGTCGACGGAACGCCTGATTTCAACCCCAGGTTTTAGTGATATACCAGTGAATCGATTTTTGATTCTGTTACGTATGTTACACTTCTCAGACAAAACAAGGCCTGACAGAAACGACAGGTTATATAAGATCAGGAATGTGTTTATATACATGAAACAAAAGTGCTGTACTGCCTGTTACCCGGTAATATTTTTTTTCTTTCTTGGACTTGTTTTCTGATTGAATGTTTTTTTTTTTGGTTGCAAATAACTTTTATGGCCTGTGAGACCAATATAAGTGATGTTTTTCAAATATTCACTCACTATTTATTACACAATATTCACATGAAGTTTCTTTCACTAATTTGTTTACACAATGTATTTACAAATTTTTACAATAACAAATATTAGTTATTTATATTGTTCAATCATATATATACATACATAGAGTCACTGGACATGTTTCTAGAAGTTCTGCAGCCTGTGGAAGTCTCTGAAACATGGTTCCATGCACAGTGGTGTGTCACATTCCACACACATAAAACGAGTGTCTTTGCATTGTTGTGGGCGTTTTTTTGTATGTGCACAGACAAAACACCTGAGCCTTTTTCTTGCAAGCAGTAGCAGGCAGTTTTGTTAGGAAGTGTTCACCACCAGGCCTCAGACGAGAGGGTAGGTGTTGATGACTTGGTGTTGGGCGTGTTTCTATTGCAGGTGTTGCTCCTTGGTACTTGAATATTATTTGTCTGATGACAGACAAACAAAATTCGCCATATGGTGGTTTGTTTGTGGTCTTCAACTTATAGATATTATAAGCATTGAGCATGGAAATGTCCAGAATGTGAAAAAAGAGTTTTATGTACCACTTGTAACTCTTGCGAACACAATCAGCAAACCCAATTTGCATGTCACATTTGTCCACTAATCGCATATTGAGTGTGTAGTCAAGCACAGCTGCAGGTTTTAGAATGGGTTCATCGGTCTCTCTACTCACCCTGCCAGTGTCTGTCATTTCGTTAGGGTGAATAGATGACAACAGTGTGACATCTCGTTTGTCATGCCACCGAAATGCTATGATGTCATTGGCAGCAAACGCTTGCACCTGACCTCTACGAGTGCCTGCATTGAACCTTGGCATATGCTTACGATTTGCACGCACTGTACCGCACACATCTGTCAAGTTCACTCGCAAAAAATCACTGAGGGAGGGGCTTGTGTACCAGTTATCAGTATATAATATATGCCCCTTGCCAAGATATGGTTCCATCATTGTTCTAACCACATCACCAGAGATACCCAATAACCTCCTGGTATCTTGCAATGTATAGCTTCCAGTGTACACAATAATATCCAATACAATACCACTGGAGCAATCACAAAGCACAAACAACTTTATACCAAAGCGTTTCCTCTTGCTTGGTATATACTGCTTGAACGACAGTCTACCTTTGAACAGAATCAGTGACTCGTCAATAACAAGCTTCCTGAAGGGATAAAAATACATATTGAATTTCTATTTCAGATACAGAAACACATTTCTAATCTTATATAACCTGTCGTTTCTGTCAGGGGTGGTTTTGTTTGAAAAGTGTAGCATCCTTAGCAGTAGCACAAATCGATTCACTGATATTATATCACTGAAACCTGGTGTTGCAATCAGGCGGTCTGTCAACCAGTATGATTTGACACTGTGCTTATAAACATGTGGCATAAGCATTATTATGGCAAAGAACAAGTACATCTCAGCCACAGTTGCCTCTTTCCACCTGTTGAGGCGTGATGTTGGTGAAAGTATTGTGTTTGCCATGGTGTACTCATAGTATCTGTTGCTTTCCCTGACAATAATATCCATCAGAGGTTCATCAAAGAATAATTCAAAGCATTCCAGTTCACTGGCTTTGTTCCCAAGTGGACAAGATGGGCGTATTCCACATTGACTTTCATCAAACTGATGGGGACTGGGAATAAAATTGTCAGTTTCTTGCCAATCCCAGGTGCGGTCTGCTGGTGGGTACTGATATTTACAGGTGGTTGTGGAAGTGGAGGTTGTGGTTGTGGGGGTTGTGGAAGTGGAGGTTGTATTTGTGGGGGTTGTGGAAGTGGAGGTTGTGGTTGTGGGGGTTGGTGGGTGGGTGAGGGTTGCCTTTGTTGTAGCTGAGCTGACTCAGCAGCGTCGGTGCCAGCATGGTCCACTGCTGGTGCCTCGCGACTGGCACCACCACCACTACCACTAACAGATGCCTGCGCATTTCTCATTCCAATTGCAACACTATCATTGTCATTTTCACTATCACTTCCTGTTGTACGCCCACGGGATGTACTCCGAGATGTACTCCTTCCCCTTGGAACAGCATATGGCACGCTACCAGAGCGCATATACCGTCGTATATACTGACGCTACACTGGAGAATATTCCACACCACTCTCGCTACTGGAACTGTTTTGAAGAGCTTGGAGTTCATATTCACTATCACTATCATCACCATTGCTCACATCAGAGTCTGGGATATGAGTAAATAACAGTTTCCTCTTTCGTTCTGGTACACTTGAGCGTGAACAAGAGGCCACAGCACCGGAGGTGGAGGGCTGAGGGTCGTCTGGGTTTTCCTCAATATTACCGATATTATGGTCATTAGTTTCGGTCACAACTGCCTCAAAACCTTGAAACTCATCACCACTGACACTCCCATCGGTGTTAGAACTGTCACTGGGGAACAAAAGAGTCCCAATTCGCCGAGGAGTGAGGAGTTTCTTACCGCCAGGCATGGTGAAAAATGTGTACTAACATGGCGTTCCCACAATGCACCACTGGCTCCCCGATTTTTTTCCTACTGCGCACACTGACCACGCAGACCCATTCTCTCATCACTAGGCCTACCAGCCATTTCGCGCTTAATTTGAAGGCGCTAGAATTTATGCGTACTAGTACGTCAATAACCCCAGCGCGTAAGCCGTACTAGTACGTCAATAACCCTGAAAGGGTTAAAAAAGTGGTCTGGTTTTGGATATAATTGTGTACACTGGCAGTAATACATTGCAAGATACCAGGAAGTTATTGGGTATCTCTGTTGATGTGGTTACAATAATAATGGAACCATATCTTGGTAAGGGGCATATGTTATATACTGATAACTGGTACACAAGCCCTTTACTCAGTGATTTCTTGCGATTGAACATGACAGACGTGTGTGGCACAGTGTGTGGAAATCGTAAACATATGCCTAGGTTCGACGCTGGCACTCGTAGAGGTGAAGTGCAGGTGTTTGCTGCCAATGACATCATGGCATTTTGGTGGCAAGACAAACGTGATGTCACATTGTTGACATCAGTTCACGGACACGAAATGATAGACAGTGGAAGGCAGAATAGAGAGACCAATGAACCCAT